>PVJH01030911.1:7440-24370 GCA_004026705.1 Nesogale talazaci
ACCCCCCGCCAAAAAAAAAAACAAACCCACCACGTTAATAGTGGCTTTCAGCTGATGAGGCAGAAGATAGAATGAAAAGTTCCTTTATTCATGTGCAACTGTGCAAATCGACTGTGGTGATGAGCGGACGGGCTGCCTTCCGAGAATCAGGTTAAATGCCACTGAGTTATTACTGGTCTAATGGATTTAAACAGGCCTCATTCTAGCACAAATCTGGTGAGCCACAATGATGAAGAAATTCTGCTACCTCCACTGAAAATAGGACCCTATTCAAGGCCATTTCTAAACCAGCATGCCCTCAGACTGGATTACACTCTGGACCCATTAGGCACTCCCTCCTCAAAACAAACATCTCTTTGAACGTGTCATTCCTAGCCCAAGTTCAAGACCAAGGGAAAAAACATTCATTGTAATCTAGCATTTATGGGGCTGAATGACTGAGTATTCACTGTACTTCATAGCTTCACACATTCCCAGGATTTATATAGCTCTTTGAGCATAAAGTCATTGATTAATGTTTATTTTTTTCTTTATACACCATATATTTCTCTACCAAAAGGAGAAGTTGGCACATTCTTTGCTACATTCCTCTTAATCAGTAATAATTATGGGGCTTACAGCCAGTTGAATCAAGTTATTGTTTAAAAGGATCCCTTTAAACTGTGTAGAAATTGTTGAGTGATTTCCCCTCTTCGTCTCCCTCCGCTTTCTTGCATACTCTGTATTATTTATGGCGGAGGTAAGGACTTATAGCTATTTCCACTGAAGTTTAAACACAGTGGGTATTCAGATGAGCTTCCTCCTGGGGCTTGTGGACTTTGAAAATTCAATATATAAAACAGAAGAAATACTCTTTCTCAAAGACTTGAAGTGTAATCACAGTGGAGGAACAATCCCTGCTTACTGGCTACATTCCTATTCAAACCATGTTATGGCGACTGTTGGAATCTGTCTATGCAAATCCACACAGGAAAATGTATCAATTAGGGGGAAAACAGATTCGTTGACAAAATACAATAAAATACCACTTTGGGTGTTTGAGAAGGGTTGGGGGCAAACGCCTCAGGTTGCATCAGGGCACAGCTAGGGTCTGCCTGCTCCAGGAGCACCCAGGCTCACTGACTGAGGATTTTTCACATGCTCATGAGTAGGCACACTGCCCAAGAGTGCAAAGAAGCCCTGCGCTGTTTGTGGGGTACAGGTTGGCCTGTTAATTTCAAGGTCAGCAGTTTGTCTGCAGACATTCTGTCTCCATCAAAATGCACAGCCTCACCTCCTCTATCCCATAAGGTCACCAGGAGTCGGAATCAACTTGTTGGCAGTGGGATTTGCTTTGGTGTCTGGTGTGTTAGTCCGGGTAGACTAGAGGAACAAATTTCATAGACACGCATATGGATATAAGGAAAGAGTTTATATACAAAAGGAATGGAACACTGAGAAATTATCCCAGTCCAGTCCAGTTCAAAGTCATAAGTCCGATACCAACCCATAAGCCCCATACTAGTCTATAATGTCTCCTTCCGACTCACGAAGTAACAGGTCAGTGGCTACAAAGTCCCGGCACCAACAGGGGTCTCCCCATGGCTCCTCACTTCCAGGGCTCAGGGTCCATCAACAGCATCCAGTGGTGACAGAAGCAACTCATTGCTGGCAGGGGTCCCCATGTGGCCTCTCCAGCTTCAGAGGTCTGGCTCCATCAGGGCAAAGCCATGTGGCTTCTCCTCTGGCTCCTTCAGCTTCTCAGATGCTGCCATCTTGTCTTGTCTGTAATTCATCGTCTCTGAGTCTAACTCCCAACAACTGGGGAAGATAACTTCTCATCTTCACGAGGGAAATATTGCAAGATTTCCCAGAAATCTCAGGAGAAAGCCATGCCCACATGGAGGCCTCAGTGGCTACTCAATGGCTATCTCCAGGTTAACAGGCTAGCCTCCACCCCTATATTTCAATCATAAAATTTACATAAGCACATGACTGCCACATCTGGCTTGTCATAGAGCTCAGGGCCATCATTTGCAGGTTGACCTGGGCCACGCCATACAAGGCATTGATAACATAGCTTTCAACCCAGTCCCTCTTGCTTTCCTTATTTCCAATTAACCAAAGGCCTAGGTTTATTTCTTCTTACAAAGAATTTATTGTCTGTGGGTTGCTGTTGAAATGTACACAGCTATCCAACAGGGGTTACATGCAGTAGCCTCTCCAAGCTCAGCAACCTTTTGCACCTTTCTTTTCCAAATGATTTCTTCACCATTAACACCATCTTCCCAGGGGCCACTGCGATGCTCCGTTAGGTCAGGCGACCACCTGTGGGGTCCACTCAGCAACCCTTTGTGCATGGGGATGAAAGGCAGTCTGCTTCTGTCCATCCGCACAGTTATTCCATTTGGCCTTGACCAAGTTCTAATGGGATTCCCCTCCCCTAGATGGCTTTAGATTTGTGGCAAAACAAATGTGCTCATACTCCCTCCTTTTCTAAGACTCATCCAACATTGCCCTGGCAAATGTATGAAACCATAGGTTGATGTCACAGGGACAGGCACCTGGACCCTATGACACATAGATGCACTGACAGGTGCCACCCCTGGAGCTGGAACGATTGGGAGAAAAGAGAAGGGAAAAGGCTTGAGGCAGACATGCTCAGTTCCACCTCCAAATGCACAGTTTAGGTAAGTCTTCCTCCTGCACAGTGGGGAATATGATTAGTGGAGCTGCCTGTCCCTCTCTAAGACAATTGTCAATGCTGCCCCTGTTCAAGGAAGGGAGCAGTGACACTCAGCTGTGTTGTCTGAGCTGCCCTTGGTTCAGGTAGGCTTGACGGGGACTCTGTGGGGAAGGGAAGAGGCAGACCTCCCTCCAGCCTGTGGTGATTGGAAAGGACTCAATCCCCATCCATTCCTCTTTCTTCCAGGATAGGGTTGGCTGCCCCAAATGGATGGTTTCTCAGTGAGCACCTCTTAGCCTCAGGGGCCGGTGTTAGCCAGCTCCATTAGCATCCCCATGACTCAAAAAGCTTAGCCAAGACTGTCAGGACTAGAGCCTGCATGATGCCCATCTCAAATCTGAAAGATGAGCCTTTGCCAAGATGTCAGGCTTGGACCAACCCATGCCCATGTATTAATTCCAAATTAGAGTGATGCTACAGTATAGAGGAGCTTCTGGGCAGTAAGTTTTTGCAGAAGTAGACTACCTCCTCTGTCTTCCAAAGTGCAGCTGGCTGCAGCCTCCCGACTTTCACAGAACCCACTGCACCTCCATGCTCCACAGACCATGCTCCAAACCCCTGGCCCGGCTCTGTTCTTTATTGAGATTGCTACACTATCCCCAACACCCCTTCCTCCTTTTCATCTATACCACACTAGAAGCCTATAACATTTTTAGGATTCTTTAGCAATTGTAGGAATTCCTAGGTAGTGTGCATGGGTGGTGGGCATGACTGCCAACCAAAAGGCTAGAAGTGCAGGTCTACACAGGAGCATTTTGGAAGAAAGTTCTCATCCACATCCAAGAAATCAAACAGTGATACCCATGAGGGCACTCTGATTTGTGTTTGATTCAATGTTGCTGGAGGTTCATAATGATACTCATGGCAGTCACCTAATTTGGTGTCAGTTTGAGAATTAAGAGTGGAGAGGTGGGGCTGAGCCCTGGTGGCGTAGTGGTTGTGCACGGGACTGCGACCCACTGGGTTGGGGGTTCAAATCCAGCAGCATTCTGCAGGAGCAAGGCTAGGCCTCCTACTACCACCACCAGGGGGCAGTGATGCCCCCAAAAATTTTTTTAATGAGGGGAGAGGTGGAGTATAGCCTGTCAATCTGGAAATAGCCAATGAAACCTCTGGGTGGGCATGACTTTCTCCTCTGAAAATTCCAGGAAATCTGGTAATTTCTTCTTAAAGGCAGGACACACTCTCTCTCTGCTCACTCCCTGGGAGACACTGCAGCAGACAAGACACATGGAAGCATGCTGATAGACCCTGAGTCCTGGAAATTAGAGGTGCCATGGGGGGAGAGCCCTGCCAACGCTGAGATGTTTCTACTGCCACGGGATACACAAGATTGTATCCCACTGGGTGTGATTATCCTGGTGTCATTGCATGTGCTTCATGAATCTGAAGAGGACTTATAGATTGCTATCAGACATAAAGGTTAATATCAGACTTATGACCTTGGGCTACACTAGGTTGGGATGTTTTCTTAATGTACACTTGCTCTTGCATATAAAGCTCTTTCTTATATACATAAGAGTGTTTATGAATTTGTTTCTCTAGTCTACCCAGACTAACACAAGTCCTTCATAAGAACAAATTTATTGCCACATGATTCTGGGAGGAAAGGTGTGATCAGAGCCATGTTTTCCCCTCAAGGTCCAGGGGAAGAACCCTCTTTTTTTCCTGGCATCTATGATGCCCCCAGGAGGCTCTTGCCTTGCAGCTGTAGTGTAAGGCTATGTCTGTCCGTCATACCAGGCGTTTTCTCTCTCCTTCTGTCTCTCTGGGTCTCATTCCTTTTTAAAAATAAGAGCTCCACTCTAAGTAGGTTAGCATCACCCCATACCAGTATGACTTCATGTTAATGTTACTGTAGACATCTTAAAAGACCCCATCTCCAAGCAAGACCATGTTATAAGCTCAAGGACTAGGGATTTAATGTGTCCTTTTAAGGGACACAGTTCAGTCCAAAACAGCAACCTGAATGTTTAGAATTGGTTTAGACTAGGGGAATTAGACATTTTAGTTTGACTTAATAAGTCCTAAGTCCCCCTTTTTATCCCAATTTTAATTCAAGTCTTCTTGATATTTTTAGACATCAACTATCTTAAGAACAAGGGATTTGCTCTTCATAGAAGCATATGAAATTGAAGGCTAAAATGAACATAGTTTCAAAGAAGTACAGGAAATTTTGTTACCTATATATCTATAAAGATAGCCATCTCTCTATTTGTAGATACAGTAGATGCTCTGGTCTAGCCAGGTTTGTAAATGTAGAACTGGGGTCATAATGGGAGGGAAGCATTCAAGAACTAGAGGAAAGTTGTATGTTTCGTTGGTGCTATACTGCATTCTGATTGGCTCAACTCTTCTTTGTGACCCTTCTGTGAAGGGATGTCCAACTGTCTATAGACGGGCTTTGGGTCCCCACTCCACCCTCCCCTCATTCACATTGATAAGATTTTTCATTCTGGGTCTTTGATGCCTGACAGCTGATCCCATAAACACCTCATGATCACATAGGTTGGTGTGCTTCTTCCATGTGGGCTTTATTACTTTTCATCTAAATGGTCACTTGGTTATCTTCAAAAGTCTTTCAGACCCCAGACATTATCTTTTGCTAGCTGGGCACAATCAACTTTCTTTACCACATTTGTTTACGTAACCATTTTGTCTTCAGTGATCGTGTCAGAGAAGGTGAGCATCCCAGAATGCCAGGTTATTAGAACTAAGTGTTCTTGCATTGAGGGAGTACTTGAGTAGAGTTCCAATGTTCACCTGAAACTTAAATATTTAGCATGTAAATATATGTACAGAGTTCAATTTCCCTATTATATATAAATATATTTACACATGTACATAACTGTGTTAGGCCTCTATAAGTGCCCTTTGCCTCCTAGTTCTTTCCTCTATTTCCTTTTACTTTCCTCTTGTCCCACTATTCTGTTTAGCTTTTATTCAGGTTTCAGTACATCCTCTTGGCTACTTTACCCTTAATCAAGCCCCAGTAGGCATCCTATGCCCTCCTCCCCATTGCTGTTCCCTTGTTCCTGGGTTTGTTGGCACCCTCTCTTCCTTTCCCCTGCCTCCCCACATACCCTTGGAACTGTCAACCCCATTGGTTTCTCCTCTGGATCCCACCTATCTTATCTAGCTAGACATGCAGAGACAATAATAAGCACAAAAACAAGATAGAGCAAAACAAAATAACTAAACAAAACAGCAACAACAAAAACCGAACAACAACAAAAGAAAAGTCTATAAATAGTTCTAGGTATGTTTGTTGACCGTTAGGAGAGTTTTCCAGTCAAGTTAGAGTAGGTGCCATGCTCTGGTCCCAGAGTCTATTTTTGGTATTCCCCAGGGGCTTCATTTCCTTGCCCCTCACCCTCAGAGTGCTCTGGGTCAGGTGAGGGGAGTCATGTCTCCTGGTGGGGCTGGCCCTATGGTCCTCTCTGTGCACTGGCTGTTTCAAGCAGAAATATAATCCTCGAGACTTGGTCAAAAGCATAAATTTTGTTACGTGAATTAGACCTCAATTAAATATACATACAAAGAGGCTTCTTTTCATTCTATTTACCACAGACTTTTTTACTCCCCTTCATGTATATGTGTATATATATTAATAATTTAACTGAGCATCTTGTGTTATTTACTAAATCTAGCGATCCAATTTTTGAGGCGATGTGATGGGTGAGACCTAAGGGACATGCCTCTTCACTTTGGCTATCAACGGAGTCTAAGAAAGAGTGCTTGGTGATGCATATTAAGGAAAACTATCAAAATGGAGAGAGCATGTTTAAAAGATGTTGAGTAGTCTCAAATGACAGATGCTCATCACTGATTCTAAAATCAAAATGCCTCAGCTTATATGTCATTTCCACTACTTCTCATATGAGTGGCTTAGAGGAGGTTTTTTAACCTCCAATGTCTTGATTTTATTATGCATAATATTTTTTCAATAATAGTATCACCTTGCTTCACCTTTGCAGTATTTGCTCAACAGAGCAGCCAGATGATCCTGTTAAAATTTACATTAAATTGGACTATTTTGCTCAAAGCTCTTCAGTCGTTTTTCAGATTGCGTGGAATAAAAGAAAAGGACAGGACTTCAAACTTAGGAAACATTTTTGAGAGTGGCTTCAATTGAGATAAAGAACCAAGCACTAAAACAGAGGAGGAAGCTCTACGACTTTACAAAAGTAAATTTAGACTAATTTTGAATAACGATGAGTATCATGCAGGAATAAAGATCAAATTCTCTACAAAGTAATAAGCAACAAGCGAAAGAGGTACAGCATAACACCCCACAAACAAGCAAAATATACAATAGATGGAGTGCCTTAAAATAGATCTAAACTGTAAACAACTATTTCAAAGCTAGCTAAAATACATAAAGAAAATAATATAAGACAGAGAACAAAATAAACTAGAATTAGAAAGACAGAAATAATTTAACAGTTTTCAAAAAAGAATTAAGAATAAAAGGTAAAATTCAGATACAATGTCTAACCTTGGAGAAAATAAGAGCAGTCAATGCAATAATGTCTTAATATAGAAATAGGAAGTGGTTCATTAAAAATCATTTAAAGATAAAAAAGGAGAGAAAGCAGAAATAAGGGAGATATACAAAAAGATTCATTACAAAGAATAATAATAATGAGTTATTATAGAAGAAAATCAAGACAAAAACTAGTTGAATAGAAACCCCCAGAAAATTTTTAAAAAATGGATTTGAAACGATATAGTGAGGGAGCATAGAGCATCATCCCAAATTGACTGTTTCAGCTTTGTTGCTAGGTGTCACGGAGTCAGATCCAACACACGGGGGACACAGGTACAAGAAACAAAACACCACCTGGCCTCGCTCCCTCGCCACAATCATTGCTGTGCTGCTTTAACAGCTCCTGGTTGTAGTCATTGTGCCAGTCCTCTTGCTGAGGGTCCTCTTTTTGCTGACCTTCACCAAACATAATGTCCTCCAGGAAATGGTCCCTCCTGATGAAATCTCCAAAGTACAAAAGAAAAAGTATCTCTACCCTTGCTGCTTGGGAGAATTCTGTCTGTGCTTCTTCCAACAGAGATTTGTCTGCTCATCTGGAAATTCCATGATGCACTTAATGTTTCTCACCAATAACTCACATAAATTGATATGCCTCGATTTCTTCCTTGTTCTCCCTTATTCATTGTCCAGCTTCCATACACATATGAAACCACTGGTAATGTCATGACTTGGGTCAGGTGCACTTTAGCCTTCAAAATGGCAGCTTTGTTTTTTACCCATTGAAATAAGGCTGCTTCCAAAAGTGCGGATTATGAATCCCTGTAAAATGAAATCCTTACAACCTTTTATCTGCTTATCACGATGTTGTCTACTGGTCCAGTTGTGAGGGTTTTTGTTTACTTTAAGTTACATTGTAATGCACCTTGAAGGCAGTAGGCTTCGATCTTCCTCAGCAAGTGCTTCAGCTTCTCTGTTTTAACAGAGAAGACGTAGTCTGCATATTACAGATGCCTAATGAGTCTTCCTCTAGTTCTGACACTGTGCTCTTTGTCATGTGACCCACCTTGTCGATTATTTGTTCGCTGTACAGATTGATTAAGTATGGTGATGGAATACAACCTTGAGGCACATTCTGCCACCACCTCACTCCCCACCCCCGGTTTACAGGAGCTCCTTGTCCAAATTCTGCAAAGAGCACAATGAAGTATTCTGGAATTCCCATTCTTTAGACTAGTATCCATAACTTGTTATGGTCCACACAGTTGAATACATTGCAGAACCAATGATAGGTGAGTTAAATTTTCTGATTTTCTCTGCTTTCAGTCAAGATCCATCTGATGTCAGCAATGATGTCTCTAGCTCCTAAGTTTCTTCTCAATCAGATTCTGCCAGTTGCCTGCTAATGGACTACTGTGGTCATTTTTGAATTATCATCAATCATATTTTAATTATGTGTGATATCAATGATATTATTTGAAAATCTCTGCATTCCATTGTATCACCCGTCTTTGGAATGGGCACAAATATAGACCTCTTCCAGTTGGCTGACCAGGTAGCTGCCTCCCAAATTTCTTAAATGCTGCCAATCAGTCACATCACTCTGTTGAACTATTTCAGTTGGTGTTCTGTCACCAGCCTAGAGCCTTGTTTTTCTCTAATGCCCTCAGTAAAGGCATTCATGGCTTCTTGGTACCTCTGGGTGCTTGATCATGTGGTTAGACATCAATCAATTCTTTTTTTTTTTTTTTTTTTTTTTGGCATCTCTGCCCTTTGGTGGTCATGGGAGCTACTCAGTGCTGTTCCTGAGAGCCACGGCTGGATTTGAACAGCCAAGCCCATGGGCCGCAGTCCCTTACTCAACCACTTACGCCCCTGGGGCTCAGCCCTCAATTCTTTTTCAAATAGTGTCTCATTATATTCCTTTTATCTTCTGTACTGCCCTATTTTCCCATAAAAATCCTTCTGTTTCTAACCTGAGGCTCAAACATTTTCCTCATTTGTTTCAGTTTGTGTGCTCTTCCTTTAGGTTTTCTTTCCCAGTCTTTACACATATCACCACAATCGGTGCCTTTGTCCTTTCCAGCCCTCCTTGGAACTGCTCTGCTCAGCTTTGTTACTTCACCATTTCTTTGTTGTTGTTGTTGTTGTTAACTGCTCTATGTTTAAGAGCAATTTCAGAATCTTTTGTGACATCCATTTTGGTCATTTCTTTCTTTACTTAAAAAAAAAAACCTCTTGAGTTTCTTCATGTATGATGTGTTTGGTGTCATCTGTCAGCTTGTCAGGTCTTTGGGATTTAATGCACCAAATCTGCCTGTGGGATGGCCTCTAAATTCAGGTGGCATCTCTTCAAGGTCATATTTCTGCTTTATTTTCTTTAGCTTCACTTTGAACTTGCAGATAAGCTATTGGAGGTCCGGTCTCCAGTTGGTCCTTTGTTTTGTTCTGGCTGATGATATCAAGCATCTCCCTCGTTTCTTTCAGGGGTGTATCAGTTCTGACTCCTGTGTATCCCATCTGGTGGGCTTGAGTTTAGAGTTACTGTTTATATTGTTGGAAAAAGGTGTTTGCAAAGAAGAAGTCATTGTTCTGACCAAATTTGATCACATGATCTCTGGCTTTGCCTCTATATCCAAGGCCATATCTTCCAACTGCTGATTTGTCTTTATATCCAACTTTTGTGATCTAATCCCGAGTAATTACCAATGCATTTCAATTGCATATTTGATTATTTTCTGACTGCAGAAACTAGCAGCCATCTTTAATTTATTCATTTAGTTGTTGAGTAAATTTGAATAATAGTTGTATTCACTGGTCTTCCTTGTGGGCATATAGGAATGACCCCATCATCGACAGGTTGCATTTCTGGACATATCTTGGAATGTTCTCTTGATGAGGAATGCAATGCCATTCTTCTTAAATTTGTTATTCCTAGCCCAGCAGGCCATGATTATCCGATTCAAAATGGGCTCCATTTCAGCTCTCTAATGCAAGGATATTTATGTGCTCAATTTCATTTTTAGGGCTTTGAATTTTTAAAACTCATATTTTATATATTCCATGTTCTGATTAGTAGTCATATCTGCAGTCATTTCCTTTCATGTTGTCTTGTGCCCCATCAGTAAATGAAGGTCCTGAAGTCGTTACTCTCAAAGACAGGATAAAGACTTGATTCCTTCCATTTATTTACCAATTTTCAAGATAGTGAGAAATCAACAGCCTATTAACTGTCAAAGGTGACCCATTCTTTTAATATATTGAAATAGCATTATGAACTCAGAGCCCAACATCTATGTTTGCATGTATTGTAAGTACTGATCTGACTAAAGCTCCAGTTATCCCATCTTTGGCCCATGGGAACCCCCTCCAGGAGATTCTTGGTATCACCCTAAACTCACAACAGTTTCCCTGTGTGGGAGCTGTGACTGACTATCCCAGGCTCATTTTGTCATTTTTTTACACCTGACTTGAACTTGGTGAATTTGTGAAGACTTTGTTTCTTTGAGTCCCCGAGTTAGTCATTACTTCTGGAATATATGTCTTTTAAAGATAAAATATGTTTAAAATATTTAAATAGTAAGAAGTTACTAAAGGATTAGCCACTAGAAATCTTATGAACAAAAAATATTTTTGTTCAGATAGACAATTTCCTTTTCATGATCAAGACCATCAATTTGAAGACTCTGTCTAGAATGTTGAGAATCTGAGAATTGTCAAGGTCACAGCAAATGGTAAAATTAGAATATCTCACAATTAGTCACTAGTTTTATTTCAAATTCATGCACAATAGTCTCAGAAGAACAATGTCAACCTGATCACCACCATCATGCTTTTGTGTGTACGTTATTCCCATTCTCCTGCCTTGTTTTCTGGTGGTTGGGCTTGCTCTATGTTGACATTGCTGGGCCACACAGCCATATTGCAAACAATCCCCTCTCCCGCTTCGCTCTCATTTGGTCTAAATTCTACAGGAAACTACATATTCAGTGCTCACCACCAGACCTTCTGTCGAAGTCTCTTGAGCCACTTTAGCTGTCTAAAGTTAATTCCGCAAGAAACACTCAGGGGCACAATATTCCCTGAGTTCTTGCATATTAGTAACAGCTTGTGCCTTTTATACTTGAAAGTCATTTTGCTGAAATAAAATTCTTGGCTCACATGTTCTTTCTTTGAGAATCTTAGATATGCTACTCAATTTTCTTATGGCATGACTAGTTTATTGTCACAAAGCTGGAAGATAATCTAATCTTCATTTTCCTTTAAGTCACTTGATGCTTTTGTTCAGAGGTGCAATTTTCTTCTTCTTCTTCTTAAAAAACCCCAGCCATTTTATTATTCATCACCCATCTCAATTGGTTATGCTGTGACAGCCTTTGCATTCCTATGATTCGGGAAACCAGGCCACAGGTATCTCAGCAGAGACTGGTGGCCAGGACTCAGCAGAGCTTCCAGACTACGAATTCACTTGGAAGGAGACGTGAGCAATTACAAAAGAAGCAGCCACTAGAAACCTTACAAATACAGGGAGCAGCGTCTGCTACAGTGTCAGCAGATGAGCTCTCAGGTCCTGGTTCACTAAAATCAACTTTAGAAGGGCTGCCTCCTCAAAGTAGATTTGATCATAATAATATGAGTGGAGCAAAGCTTTGGGGATCTTCATTTACCAATGGGGCCCAACACAAAACGAGGAGAAACCACTGAAGATATTTACTAATAATCAGAACATAAAATATCAAAACAGAGGAGTTACGGTGGCATAGTGGATTACAAGTTGGGCTTCAAAATCACCAGCTGCTCTGCAGGTGAAAGAGATGAGACGTTCTACTCCCATAAAGACGGATAGTCTCAGAAACCCACGGGAGAAGTTCTCCTCTGCCCTATAGGGTCACAATCAACTCAATAGCAATGAACTTGAGGTTGGAGGAAGGGGTGTTATTATGAGAATTACACCATCGTGTAGCCAAATGTTAGATGAGGAAGCATCTTGCAATAACATTATTCCAGTTGACAAGTGAAAACAAAATTCTGTAATTGGAACATTGCCAACTTTTTAACCTATAATGGGTTTAATGGACAGTGAAAATAAAATGCATGGCTACTAACATTATTTTAAAAGAAAGCCAATTAGTTATTATGTACATTTTGGTGAAAGAATATAATGCCAAATATAACTAGTCTTGCCAAAGGACCTGAACCTAATTCTAGGTCCAGTAACCAACCCAGTAACCCAGAGCCATTAGAATGTACCCAATGCCCTACAATGAATGCAGTCAATGACGTTCTGACTAGAAAACTGGACAGGTTCGAGAATGCTCATAGTGTGGTCCTAATCCCCTATGCCTTTATCACCTGAGAGCTATCTGGAAATGCAGATGTTCAGTCCTCATTCTGGTCAGCTGAATTAGAACTCATGGAGTGAGGACCAGCTATTGGCATTTTATTTTTCTATGAAATCATTTTATTGGGAGCTCTTACAGCTCTTATAACATTCCATACATCAATTGTATCAAGCATATTTGTATGTACATATGTTGCCAGCATTATTTTCTAAAATTTACTTCCTATAGGGGCTCTTGGTATCAGCTCCTCTGTTTTCCCCTCCTTCCCCTATCCCACCCTCAGGACTGCTTGATAAATTAAAAATCATTATTGTTTTTATGTCTTGCACTAACTGCTATCTCCCTACACCCATGTTTATGTTGTTCATGCCCCTTAGGGAGGGAGATTATGCATCTATCATTAAGATTGATTTTCCCTTCCTCCCTTCCTCCCCACCTTCCCCTTCCCCTCTTGGTATCACAACTCTCATTTCTGTTCCAGAGGGCTTTATCTGACTTGAATTCCATGTGTCATGAGCTCTTATGTGTACCAGAGTACATCCTCCGGTCTAGCCAGAACTAAAAGACAATACTGGGGTCATGATGGTGGGGCGGGAGGAAGCCTTCAAGAACCAGAGCAGCAATCAGTATTTTAATAAGTCCTCTCAGTGGTTCTGATTCAAGCTGAAGGAGACCACTGCGATGTGTCAAAGTTTGGTTTCTTCAACAGAATCCCCCCCACCCCCCCAAAAAAAAACATTAAAAAGATATAGATGGAAGAAGGACTTCCATATGAAAACATACTAAATTTTTTAAACTGAAAAAGGTTAAACGATAAGGCCTGGGGGTTATTTTGAGGTGAAAAAAACCACTGAGAACCTGGATGAAGTTAGGAATAGAAAGACACTCCTGTCGTCGGGTTTGAGGGAGGGAGGAAGCTTTGGCTGTGGTTGCCTGGGGCACGTGGAAGGATTTCTGGCTGGAGACGGTCTAGTTCATGTCCTTGGAGGCTATTGCAAGGGTACCTAACTGGCTACAAGGCATTATGTATTATTTGCCTTTTTGTTTTCTTTCACAATAAGAAGCTATAAAAATTACTGTTGATTGAATGACTCTATATAGCCTTTTGGACCTTAGCTTCTTTGCTGGAATCATGAAAAAAATAACTTTTTCCTCACTCTGGAATTTTACTTTAGAACCCAAGTAATGTTGACCTTATGGCAGTTCTTTGTCATGGCTTCCTAGGTGGTAATTCAGGAGACTGAGGTGGTGCCTTATTTGTTTTGGGGGAGTGGAGGGAGTAAAAGGACTGGATTCACTATGACAATAATGTCTTCTCCACTCCCATTTTACCCTTGACAATTGTTTGAAAAACAGACTCTCACCAGGAGCCCTTCAGGGAAAAGGAGCAAAGCGTCAACCTGTATCATCTGATAAGACCTCCCTGTGCGTCCTTTCTGCAGGAGGCGTCTTCTGTAGCAGAGCTAACGGGAGGAGGAGAAAGTCTTCATGGACTGGTTATCTTCCACCCCCCCACCCCCCACCCCCGCCCAGGAGCCCTAGTGGTTGTGTTTAAAGAGTGCCACCGTGAACCACATGATTAGTGGTTTTAACTCTTCAGCCACTCCTGTTGGCATAAAGTTAGAGTTTGCAACTAGAACTGAGGCTGCCAGAACTCCTGTTGCTGGAGATCCCCCTCCCCCTTCTCCCCACCTCCCCACTCTGCAAGAAGCACATGGAGACCTGCTCTTTTCCTGCCATGAGAACTACCAAGGGACTAGGCAGAGGGGAGCAGTAGACTCTTAAGAACCTGGGACAGGACAATAGGCTGTGCAGAGAGAGAGAGAGAGAGACTCCAGATAATACTCCCAGTTTCCCCAGCTCTTTATCTTTGGCTACAAACAAATTGTAGTGTTTATGAGTTAGGCTCCTACCCAAAAGGTCAGTAGTTTGAAACCACCAGTCTTGCTGCAGGAGGAAGATGACTTTTTCTACTCCTGAAACAAGTGATAGTCTCGGAACCTCACTGAGGCAGTTCTACTTTGTGCTATCGAGGCTTGTGAAGAGTCAGAATAGACTTGACAGCATGGAGTTTGGTTTGGTTTCTTGTTTCATTTTGGACATATCTTTGGCTAAGTCTTCCTGGCAATTGTTAATGCTGACAGTATTTGGCCCAAGAGTTCTGGAACCCCACTTGCATTTTGTGCTTGTTGGGGTTGGATTTTCATTGGTGTTTTCCCACTCTATGGAGCTAGAAAGGGTCCCCCCGACTTATGCTACCTTCCCTTCTATAGGCAAAACATCCCAGCACTGTCTCCTGTGGAGCTTGCTTAGTTCCCAACATTCTGTCACTCTGTCCCCTTCTTAAGTTCTTTTTAATTTGTTCTTTTAGTGTAGTAGAAATATATAGCAA
The DNA here is from genome assembly GCA_004026705.1 of Nesogale talazaci. NCBI lineage: Eukaryota > Metazoa > Chordata > Mammalia > Afrosoricida > Tenrecidae > Nesogale > Nesogale talazaci. The sequence goes on from PVJH01030911.1 coordinate 22,386, forward strand.
AATGCTGCCAATCCAACATATTTTTACCAGTACAGCTCAGTGAGGTTAGTTATGCTCACCATGCTGTGTAACCATCACCACTATCCATTTCCAAATTATTCTACTGCCAGTAACAGAAACTCAGTCCTTCCTAAGCAAAGAATCACATTTTCTCTTTCCCTCTGATCTAGGAAAACCACTAAAAAGCTTTGATTTGTATGCCGATGTCATATCAGTGGCATCATACATATGGTCTCTTGTGGCTGGCCTATTTCACTCAGCATATTTTCAATGCTTGTCAGTGTTGTAGCATCTATTATACTCCCTTTCTTTGTGGCTGAGTAATAGTGCATTGCATGCACACACCACATTTGCTTATCCATTCAGGCTGGTAGATATAGACCATTTTTATTTATTGGAATGCTTTTTGGTATCTTGAATAGAAGCAGGGGCTTTAGAAAAGCAGTTTTTCATGGAAGAAGCATACTTGCCTGTGTGAACATGAGGTGTCGATGGGAGTAGGTACCAGAAGTTCAAAAATAAGAAATAAAATTGACGTGAATGAGCATGGACAAAGTGGGGACCCAGAACCCACCTGAAAGATAATTGGACACACACAAGGGCCACATGGAAGGGATGATATATGGAATCATCCCTTGGATATGGAATATCACTGATGAAATATATAACTATTTTCTAGTTCTTTAATAGTACCTCCCCTTACCATCCTGGCCTTTGTTTTTATTTCATTAATCTAGTTAGACCCTACATAGTTCCATCTGTATAATTAAGATTGTTTGATGCACGGAAGTCAAGCTAGATAACTCTTTGGAAATAGTAATGGGAGTAATGATTCCCTGAGGGTATAGAAAGAAGGGGGGCACGAGGGGGGAGAGGGGAGGTTGTGCTGGTAGTAATGATGACCATATAACCCCCACCTGAGGGAAAGAACAACAGAATTGTAGGTGAATAGACAACTCAGATGATGTAAGATAGAGCAATAAAGAATAAATAAATAAAATTATAAGGGTTCCTAGGGGGATAGGGTAGGGAAAGGAGGGAATAAAGAGGAGCTAATATCAAGGAGTTCAGCTGAGCCCTGGTGGCGAGGTGGTTGTTTGTGGGACTGTGGCCCACAGGGTTGACGGTTCAAATCCAGCAGCAAGACTGGGCTTCCAACTCCCACCAAGGCAGTGATAGGGAAAAAATATTATATCAAGGAGTTCAAAAAGAAAGAAAATGTTTCGAAACTAATGGTAGCAACAATTGTCCAATTATGCTTGATCTACTTGAATTATGAATTGCTATAATATCTATAAGAGCTCCCAATACAATATATATTTTAAAAAAGCAATTGTTTCCTCTTTCCATTTGTTGTCAAGTAACATTCCTGAGTTTTGACTTCAAATCCTTCCCAAGTTCTCCATGATCTTGTTTGGTCTGCCATCTAACAATCTCTCCCGTGGAACCTCTCCCTCGGCTGGCTGCTTCTCCAGATCTCGCTGTGTGGTTGTCTCTCCACCCTCAGCCCTCCTTTCACGACTCATCTCTTATGACCCGTCCCCATTTGTCCTCTTGCTGGAGTCCTTACCTGAACACCCCAACCCCCGTGCTCGTGCCTGCCCCAGGGCGCCATAGAGCCCCTCCTTTGCTGGTTCTCCCCCCCTCACTGCTCTAGCCACTGCTCTCACAGGCCCTGACTGAGTCTTCAGTCTTTGCTGCTGGGTGAAAGAGTAACTTGAAGATTGATGTTGACAACTAAGCACGTGGCTTCAGATGGAAACAAGGTATTGAGGCATGAAACTAGCTTGCTTTGTAAAGTTTGGCCATTTGTGTTGGCATGCAAGATGATGAGTTAGCTGCATCTCTTCCTAGGCATGAAAACTTTCCTCACCCTCAGTATACGAGATTGCTGCTTCTCATGCAAAACAAGCAGGGTCCTCTCCCTAGACCAGTGACCCCCTCATAGGCCCACCAAATAGCATCTCCTGAAGGTCCCCCCTCCA
>PVJH01030912.1:0-24303 GCA_004026705.1 Nesogale talazaci
GAGGGCTTCCGCTTCTTGGACTTCTCAGAAAGTCGAACACTGCTTGCATAGCAAGTGAGGGGTGAGGTGTTTCAGTCCTCGGGGGCTGTCCCTTGGGCTGGGCTGGCAAGGGCTAGCTGAGTTCTGGTCCCCACCTCCCCCTCTGCCCGTGCCCCCCCCTCCCCAGAATGCTGTCGAGGAGGCCATGGACATGTACCAGGAGCTGCACCGGTGGGACGAGTGTATCGCTGTGGCTGAAGCCAAGGTACCTCTCTGCCTCCGCCGCAGTCCTCAGCTCAGTTCCGTCCCTTTTAGTCTTCGAGGAGCGGGGAGGGGGGCCATACATCCGCCCTAGAACAGAGCGGGCCAGGACAGCGGTGCTTGGGAGGGTTTCTGTGAGGACGGGGACAGGGAGAAGCCTGGGGAGGAGGGGGTTGGCTCCGAGTTCTCCCCTGTGCTGCGTCCAGGGTCACCCAGCCTTGGAGAAGTTGCGCCGGAGTTACTACCAGTGGCTGATGGACACCCAGCAGGAGGAGCGCGCCGGCGAGCTGCAGGAGAGCCAAGGGGACGGGCTGGCAGCCATCAGCCTCTACCTCAAGGCCGGCCTCCCCGCCAGGGCGGCCCGGCTGGTGCTGAGCCGAGAGGAGCTGCTGGCCAACACGGAGCTGGTGGAGCACATCACCACTGCCCTCATCAAAGGGGAGCTCTATGAGAGGGTACGGCTGACTTCCCCCTCCCCCGTCCCCGGCCTCAGGACCCCTCTTCTCCCCAGAGGCTTCTGGGAATACGTTGGCCTTCCCACCCTGTCCAGTCGGGCATGTCACTGTGGTCGTGCGTGTGTGTCCCTAGGCAGGCGACCTCTTCGAGAAGATTCGGAATCCCCAGAGGGCCCTGGAGTGCTACTGTAAAGGCAACGCTTTCATGAAAGGTACGAGCCCCCCCCACGCCACCCTTCAACGCCATGGATGCTGGCCAGCCCTGGCCCTGGCCCACTCCGGTTCAGTCCTCTTTCATCCCTCCACCTCCTACCCATTCCCCCGTCTGCTTCCCCGTTCCTGCCCTCTGAGCCGTGTCCCTGGAGGCCGCGCTGAACACCCACCCTCCGTCTGGCAGCGGTGGAACTGGCCCGCGTGGCCTTCCCAGTGGAGGTGATCAGACTAGAGGAGGCCTGGGGGGACCACCTGGTCCAGCAGAAGCAACTTGATGCAGCCATCAATCACTTCATCGAAGCCCGGTATGGTGGACTCAGGGCGGGGAGGGGGCGGGGCCGGGACCCGGGCGATGCAAAACAGCTCTGAGCCAGAGCGAGGGGAGGTGGGCAAGTAAGGTCACCAAGGCCTGCAAGAAGAGAACTCTCAAGATGCAAGTGGGAGTGTGTTTAAGGGGGTCCCTTCCTCTCTCCTCCGACACATTTCTGTCTCCCCAACTGTGCCAGGTGCTCCATCAAGGCGATCGAGGCTGCCCTGGGTGCCCGCCAGTGGAAGAAGGCCATTTACATCTTAGACCTGCAGGACCGGAGCGTTGCGTCTAAGTACTACCCTCGCGTGGCCCAGCACTACGCGTCGCTGCAGGAGTACGAGGTGAGGAGGACCAGAAGTGGGGGCCCCGCCCCCCAGGCCTTCCCCCACTCTGAACGGGAAGGGATGCTCACCTGCCCAGTTTCCTCCCAACATGCCCCCACCCAGCCCAAGAGGCTTTCTCTGTGTGGCTCTGACTCCCGCCTCTGCTCCTCGCCCCCGGCAGATAGCTGAGGCCCTCTACACCAAGGGAGAGCGGACCAAGGACGCTATCGACATGTACACCCAGGCCGGCCGCTGGGAGCAGGCCCACAAGGTAGGGAGGGGGACAGGATGAATGGTGGCCAGGGAGCTCTGCCCCGGCCACTGTGCTGCTCCACCTCACTGGGTTCCCTGCCAGCCGAGAAAGAGGACCACACTACATCCAGCTCACTCTGACCCCGCGCCGGGCGGGAAAGGGCAAGGTGGAGGGGACCCCTTGCTGGCCAGCCCGTAATTTTGCAGAGACAGTTGTGCTCGAGGGCTGGGGGCTCTGTGGGACTCTGAGCCCGAGCCTCTAGGCACACCACGCCCAAAGGCCACAGAAGGATCCAGCAGCGGGCTGGTCCTCGCCAGCACCAGGCACCCGGCACCTCTCTCCAACCCTCAGGCCTTAGCAGCAGCGAGACCTTCGCCTGCCCCGCCCCAGCTTGCCAGTCCCTGAAGCTGAGTGGCAGCGTGGCCCCTTGGAAGAGTTGAGAATTCCTGGGCAGGCAGGCGCCTTCACGCCCTGCTTCCCCGAGGGCTCTGCGTGCCCCCCACCTCCCCCCACTGCCCCCACCTCCCTCGGGAACCGGCTGTGTGTGTCTGCACAGCTGGCGATGAAGTGCATGAGGCCGGAAGACGTGTCCGTGCTGTACATCACCCAGGCTCAGGAGCTGGAGCGGCAGGGCAAGTACCGCGAGGCCGAAAGGTGAGCGGCGGCCTCAGGGGCGGCGTGGAGGCGGGCAGGGTCTGTGTCCTCCTCCGTGTCCTCCTCCCTTGAGAGGGCAGTGACCGCGTCTCCGAGGAACGGCTCGCGCCGCAGGCAGGCGTCTGGCAACAGAGCGCCCCTGGTGTGTCGGCCCTCCCCAGGCTCTACGTGACCGTGGAAGAAGCTGACCTGGCCATCACCATGTTCAAAAAGCACAAGCTCTACGATGACATGATCCGCCTGGTGGGGAAGCACCACCCCGATCTGCTCAGCGACACCCACCTACACCTGGGCAAGGTGGGGCCTTCTCCTGTCGTGGGCGCCCACTCCTTCCCTCGCCGGCCTCCATCTCTCCCTCCTGACCCCTCCCCGCCAGGAGCTGGAGGCTGAAGGCCGGCTACAGGAGGCCGAGTATCACTACCTGGAGGCCCAGGAGTGGAAGGCGACGGTGAACATGTACCGGTCCAGTGGGCTGTGGGAAGAGGCCTACCGGGTAAGGAGGCCAGGCCACAGCGGGGGGTTCCTTCCGCCAGCTCTCTCTCTCATACTCCCCAGTTCTCAGTGAAGAACCCTTCCTAAGCGATGGCATCCTGACGAAGGAAATTCATCTTTTGTCAGAAAAGATATCCACTCAGGGCTGAGCCCCGGTGGCGTAGTGGTTGTGCGCGGGACTGCGGCCCACTGGGACGGAGGTTCAGTTCCAGCAGTGGGGCTGGGCCTCCTACTCCCACCACCGGAGTGCAATTCCAGCAGTGGGGCTGGGCCTCCCCCCCCAAAAAAAAAGATATCCACTCTCGGATGCAGAAAAGTCAGCATGTCATGCAATGGCTTTGTCGGCTCAGTTTCGGGCCCAAAGCTGTGGTTGTGTAGAGCGGGTCTTTGGTCAGGGGCCGTGGCGAGGAGCCCCTGCACTCGAGGCCTGCTGAGCGGCCGTGCTTTCCAGGTGGCCAAGACTCACGGAGGAGCGAATGCCCACAAGCACGTGGCTTACCTGTGGGCCAAGAGCCTGGGAGGAGAGGCTGCCGTGAGACTGCTGAACAAGCTGGGGCTCCTGGAGGCTGCGATTGACCACGCCGCCGACAACTGGTGAGGCCGCCCGCCGCCCCGAGCCCCCTTGGCGCTCAGAACTCCCAAACCCTCTCTGCCACCGAGACCATTCTGGCTCATGGCGGCCCACCCTCCGGGACAGATAGAACTGCCCCTCTGGGTATCTGAAACGTTAGCTCTTTTTTTTTTTTTTTTTAAGAATGATCTATTTTATTAGAGTAGTCTGATCACCCATGGTCCAAGAACACTCAGATAGCAAGCCAGATACACTCAGCTGTGAAAGGCTGGAATTCACACATAGCCAAGGATGCCTCGTTTGCCCATGATCTCGCCAATACAAAACCACATGCACACCTCAGTGGCCACCAAGCCATTCAGCAGAGCTTCCTGCACTGTGAGCTGTTTGAAGCGACCAGTCTTAGCCCTACTGACTCTTTCTCAGGCTCTGAATAGCTGCAGGAATCTCAGCAGGGGCTGGAGGAACCAGCTCCACCCGGGCAGGGTGCCACAGTGTGGCCACTTGAGGCTTCGGAGAAGTCACAGCAGCATCGACCCTCCCCGGAGCCTTCTCCAGCAAGTGACGGGCCAACTGGGCCGTGGTTCCAGGAGAGAAAGTCCGTGGCCCGAAGCGGCCGGTTGAATGTCACCTCCGGGAAAAGTTTAACTGTCTACAGAAGCAGGAAGCCCAATCGTTCTCCCTTGGAGGGGCTGGTGGCTTCAAACCGCTGGCCTTGTGGTTAACAGCCCAACTTGTAGTCTCCTGTCCCACCAGGGCTCGTCTTTCCACCCTCGAGAGACCCTAGCTGGGGAAGAGCAAGAGAAAGCAGCACGCCAAGTCAGTGCTCGCTCACAGCCCGTAAGAGAGAGCAGCACTGCCCCCCTGGGCCTCCATGGCCACGCCTCTGTAGCCACGCAGACTGCCGCCTCCCTCTCCTGCAGAGCAGCCAGTGCATTCGAACCACTCACCTTTCACTTCGCAGCCTGTTGCTCTAACCTTTGTGCCACTAGGACCCCGAGAGAGAGAGAGAGAGAGAGAGAGACAAACACACCTATGTGAAGAAGGGCCGTTTATGTATGACTGAGAATTTTTCCCAGAAATCTGAGGCCTCTGTGGAGAGCTGTGACAAGAGGAGGTCCTCGGAAGGACAGGGTCGCGGGGAAGGCAGCGTAGTTCCTGGGCTCAACGCAGTGGCAAGCCCTCGGCTCTCCCAGGAGATGGTGGAGAGAGGAGCCCCTTTCAATCCCCAGGACGCCACTGGAGCTAGCAATGGGGTCTGACAGGGCCAGTGCACAATGAGCCTGGGAGATTCAAAGGAGCTTCTTCATGATGATGGGGGCTTGGGGGAAAAGACGAGACTTTCCACTCCTGTAAAGAGTTGGTCTCCGAAACCACAGGAGCAAGTCTACCCTGGCCTATAGGGCCGCTCCGAGTCAGAGTGACACGACGGCAGTGCTTTTATTTTTTATTTTATGTGGGGAATTTATTTATTTTCACCAGGGAAGTCGACAGATTGCAACGAGTCCGTAGCAGAGAACATTAAGAATACAGGTTCGGGCTGAGCCCCGGTGGCGTAGTGGTTGTGCGCGGGACTGCCGGCCACTGGGATGGAGGTTCGATTCCAGCTCCACGGAGCAAAGACTGGACCTCCTACTCCCACCATCTGAGGGCAGTGATGCCAAAAAAAAAAAAAATACAGTTTCATTTGTCCAATGTGTCTCTTTTCAGCCGTATCCGCAGGCACATTTCTCTTGGGTCTTTCGCCTTTTAGCCACACGACCCCGTGGCCCGTGTCCAGCGAGAGCAAGTAGTAGAAGTTCCCTACTCGCTGCCGGCAAGCCAAAGCTGGCTCAGAGCAGCCCTGTAAGGACAGGGTGGACTTGCCCATCGGGCTTCTGAGGCAGAAACTCTTCATGGCGATGGAGAGCCCTGTCTTTCTCCCGCAAGACAGCTGGTGCTTGGGAACTGCTCCCCACGCAGTTAGCAGCCTAATGCGTCACCACCGCAAATGCCCCAGGGAGCATCCCACTTACCAAGCCCACCTTCTACCCAGAGGCACGGGTGCGCCCCCCCGAGGGCCGCACAGCCCACCGCTCTGGCTCGCGTTGCTGCCGCCACTCCCACGTCTCTGTGCAGGGGTCTCGGCCGCAAGCTGCCCTCCTCGGTGGCATGATCGTCTCTCTCCTTGCGCCCCAGATGCCTCACGTCATACCCGTGGCAGCGGCAAAACTGCAAAGTAACGTTCCTTAAGCAAATGTTGCAAATAGCAGTCAGTCAGTAGCAGCACTGCGTGAAGTCCCACTGTGGAGGGCAGTCTTCATGGCCTTGGCATTCTTTCCTGCTCCTCTAAGTGTGGCTCAGGAGCTGGTGCTGGGGCCCCCTGCTCAGCCACTTTGCCCTCCCGCTGCTGCCGGCAGGGAGCGCAGGTCTGTGCAGGCCTTTCTTGGGCCCCCCGTCTTAGCCCTGCTTCTCTCTGAACTGCTGCCACGTCATTTCTTAGTCTGTCCCTCTTGTCCCTCTCAGTCTCGCCGTTTTGTGTTTTCCCCTTCCCTCGTACAAAAAGAAGGGCCATGTCGACAAATCTAACCCGCGCCTTCCGTTTCAGCTCTTTTGAGTTTGCGTTTGAACTCTCTCGGCTGGCCCTCAAGCACAAAACCCCTGAGATTCACCTGCGATTTGCTATGTACCTGGAGGATGAGGTATGGGTGTGACCCTCCCTCTCTGGTTTTGACCCCGGGCCCCAGAGCCCTCCTTTGCCACCCACTGCCCCCTGCCCCCGATGCTGTCCTGGCGGCCAGCGAGCTCGTCTTCTCCTCTCCCTCTAGGGTAAATTTGAAGAGGCTGAAGCTGAATTCATCAGAGCTGGTAAACCCAAGGAAGCAGTCCTCATGTGAGTTACCTTGCAAACGCCCTTGTTCTTGCCTCCCCACCCCTCCACCCAAGCGGGTACCCGGAAAGCTCCACCCCTGCGACAACATCCGCTGTGCTCTGCCTCCCCTGTGTGCGTCTGTGCGGGCAGGTTTGTCCACAACCAAGATTGGGAGGCAGCTCAGCGTGTGGCCGAGGCCCACGACCCTGACAGCGTCGCCGAGGTGCTGGTGGGGCAGGCCCGGGGGGCTTTGGAGGAGAAGGACTTCCAGAAAGCTGAGGGGCTGCTGCTTCGGGCCCAGAGACCAGGCCTGGCCCTCAACTATTACAAGGTGGGCACTGGCCTCAGGGCTAGAAGGCAAAGTGACCGGGAGCCACAGTGAGCCCTGGTCCCAAGAAAGGTCGGGGAGGCTTGTACTGGGAGGAGGGAAGGCATAGCACACTGAAGGAGAAGGGGTCCCAGGACCCAGGAGACACTGGGCCAGAGCACCCGTGTGGCAGTGGGAAAGGACCACACCTCCTCTGCTCTGCTGACCTCCTGGGACTCCGAGCAGGAGGCCGGACTGTGGAGCGATGCTCTGCGGATCTGCAAGGACTACATGCCTAGCCAGCTGGAGGGCCTGCAGGAGGAATACGAACGGGAAGCCACCAAGAAAGGGGCCAGGTAGGAAGCCAGGAGCCCAGGGAATGTTGGCAGAGCTAGGGGGTGGGTCCCGAAGTCTGCGAAGGCTGGGCCACGCGTCTGCGCCCCACCCCTGGTCAGCACCCTCTCATCACACAGGGGTATGGAGGGCTTTGTAGAACAAGCTCGGCAGTGGGAGCAGGCTGGAGAGTACAGCCGGGCGGTTGACTGTTACCTCAAAGTGCGTGATGCAGGAAGCAGCAGCCTCGTGGAGAAATGCTGGATGAAGGTGAGGAATCCCCAGCCCCCGTTGTTCTCCCCCCTTCGCTGTGTGACCAGTTGTGTTGGTCAAACGTCCACCTTTTCCCTCCGGTGTCATCAGTCTGGTTTCACTCAGGTAGCAGGTGTCTGCTACGCGGTCGCTGGATGCAATAGCTAGACTACCAGACAGCTGCAGGCAGGGCGAGCCCTGGTAGCCAGAGCGCTGGGAGGTCGGCATGGTCCAGTGAATACTGTATCTGAGTCAGTAAATGCCAAAGCGTGTGACTCAAGGAGTCCAGGGGGGAGTGTGGAGGAGGGCCGGGAAGGCCATGAGGGAGGAGCGAGGAGGACAGCTAGACGGAGGCCAGGAAGATCTTCCTGTCCACGGCAAGCCACTCCTGATTAAACCGGGCCAGTCCTGGACACACTTTCCGCCATGGTTCCAAGACTTTGAACCAAAGTCCCTGTAGAGTGTACGTAACCCTTCTTTGATTCAGTGAACCATGGTACAGGGAGCTAGAGTAGAGAGGGCGGTGTGCGTGTGTGCAAAAATGGTGGTGTGATGATGCCCTGTTGGTGGTTTTGAGGCCTTGTCAGGAATTGCCCAGAGACTTCGGAAGAAAAGGAAGTGGGAGTCACATCTGGTGACTGGATGAGATGTTAGCTTCCTTCATTGTTTTCCTGGGTCTGCGTGACTATCCCGTCTCCAGATGAGTCAGAGCTTTCCAGATAGACCCTTTATGTTTTGAGAGATTTGACGGGTAGAAACTCATGGTCATCGAGTGGGTCCTGACTCAGAGCGTGACCCTGGCTGTGCAGAGTTTCCAAAGAGGTAAGGCTTCCCTGCAGTCACCGGATGGGGCTACGGACACGCCGTGAGCTCGTTGGCTCCTATGCCCATTTCCACGTTCTCTTTGACCCCCAGGCAGCTGAACTCTCCATCAAGTTTCTGCCTCCCCAGCGCAGTCTGGAAGTCATTCGGGCCGTCGGACCCCAGCTGATTGGAATTGGGAAGCACAGTGCGGTCAGTAGGGTGCTGGCCACGAACAGCCCAAAGGGGTAGAATGGATGACTCTCTGGCGGGCCTCCTGGCAGCCCGGCAGGCAGTTCCGGGCACAGAGAGGAGAAAGCTCACAGGCGTGGGCAGTGGCAGGGAAGGAGGAGCTCGAGTCTCTGACTTCCTGGCCCCCCCTGCCCCGTGCAGGCCGCAGAGCTCTATCTGAACCTGGACCTAGTCAAGGAAGCGATCGATGCGTTCATCGAGGGTGAGGAGTGGAACAAGGCCAAGCGTGTGGCCAAGGAGCTAGACCCCCGGTAATCTCATGAGCCCCTCCCTGGGAAATCCTTTGACTCTCTTTGGGAGGGTGGGGGGTTGGGGGGATGACGGCATCCAGGATGTGAAACCACAGATCCGTCTACACCCTCCCAGGTATGAAGACTACGTAGACCAGCATTACAAAGAGTTCCTGAAGGATCAGGGCAGAGTGGACTCGGTGAGACCGCAGGGAGAGGCTCAGGAAAGTTGCCCTCTCCCCTCTCCCCTGCCCGCTTCCTCCAGTAACTCTTGCCAACCGCTCCCTAGCTGGTGGGCGTGGATGTGGTGGCTGCTCTGGACTTGTACGTGGAACAGGGCCAGTGGGACAAATGCATCGACACGGCGACCAAGCAGGTACTGCTGCCCTCCTTCCCAGGCCCGGCCCCTCTCTACATCTTCCTTGGATGTCCCACCTGCCTCTGGGGGAGTCTCTCTCCAGTAAAGCCACCGGTCGTCCGGATGCCAACCTCGCCCATTCTCTCCTCCCCCGGCGGACAGAACTACAAGATTCTGCACAAATACGTGGCTTTGTACGCCACCCACCTGATCCGAGAGGGGGACTGTGCCCAAGCCTTGGCCCTCTACGTGCAGCATGGCGCCCCTGCTAACCCACAGGTACATCTTGGAGGGAAGGGGGGAAATGTTTTCACGGGCAATTCTTATGCTCTTCTCAAAGGATTCCTTTCGTAAAAAACATGATGCCTGGTGTTCCCACTGAGCTTCTTTGAGCCTCTCTGGAGACTGCACCCTTTTGAAGAAACACCCAAGGAGCATGCTCTGAGCCAAGGCACAGGGCGCCGTCTTTCGGAGGTGGCTCCTCACACCCCTCTGGGGCCTTCTCCACGTCCCTCAGAGAATGAACACCCCACCCCCCCACCCCCGTCCCAGCTTGTTGGGCCTCACCGCTCTCCGGAGGATTAGCCCATTAACGTCGTGACTATGCAGTTTCTGTTCGTGCCCAGTCACGGCTCTTACCCTCCTCCCCACACTGGCCCTCTCAGAGCGGGTCTTTTCTCACTCCTCACTCCCCTCCCCCTCTGCTGCCAGAACTTCAACATCTACAAAAGGATCTTCACTGACATGGTGAGCTCACCGGGGACCAACAGCGCCGAGGCCTACCACAGCTGGGCCGACCTCCGGGATGTCTTCTTCAACCTGGTGAGCAAGCTGGGTTGACAGAAAGGCCACTCGGCCTACCGCACAACAAGTGTTACCCCCCACCCCCCGCCGCCTTTGACCTCCTTCACTCTGGGTGGCGGTGGCCTTGACCGCTGACAGGGGCTCCGGCCCGCCCGCCTTCTACCCCCCACCCCCCATGCAGGCGATGCTCTCTCCCTTTGTAGTGTGAAAACCTGGGGAAGTCCAGCGAGGCTGGCTCTCCCGCCCACGAGGAGTTTGAGAGCATGCTGCTGATCGCCCACTACTACGCCACACGCTCAGCGGCCCAGAGCGTCAAGCAGCTGGTGAGAGGCAGTGGGGCGGAGGGAGCATGCTGGGTCTCAGGAGGACACGGCGCCACGGATATGCATTTCGAAGGGATCCTCAAACTTGGGCACTCGAAGCCTCTCCCTTCTCTCAGCCTGTCTGACCCAGTGGTTCTCAACGTGTAGGTTGTGACCCCTTTGGGGCGTCGAACAACCCCTTCACAGGGATCATCCAATTCATAACAGTGGCAAAATGACAGTTATAAACAGCAATGAAAATAATGTGAGGGTTGGGGGTGGTGGTCACCACACACAAGGAAGGGTATTAAAGGGTCATGGCATTAGGAAGGTTGAGAACCCCTGGCGTATAGCCCTTGCAGAGAGCACTTTCCCACCCTTGGGGCTCTCTGTACAGAAGCCTTCACCTTATTATATTTAAACACTCAAATCCCATAAGCTCTTTATACACGCTCCTTTGGCTTATTTGTGAGAGCGTGCTGTGTATTCCCTGCACTTGAATGACAATTCTGAAAGTGTGAAGAGCCTTAGAAATTAGGCCCAATTCTTGGTACCAAAGGGAAAAAAAACTATGACCCAAATCATGGAAGATCCCACAACAATTTTTTATTGTTGACTTTAAATTCTGCTACAGAGCTGTTTCCCTATAGGACATAGCAACAACTCAAAGCTACAGGTCAGAGTCAAACAGGCCCCGTGGGTTTCCAAGACTCAATCTGTACAGGAGCAGCCGGTGGATTTAAACTAATGTCTTTGGGGTTGGCAACCTAACACGAAACCCTCACCATCAACAATCCCGTGTCCTAAAACCCTCAAAAACACGCTCATTGTCTGTTCACCAAATACTAGTGTCAGGATCATGTTTTCATTCTCACTTCTAGGAAACGGTGGCTGCCAGGCTTTCCGTTTCACTTTTACGCCACACGCAGCTATTACCTGCAGACAAGGCCTTCTATGAAGCTGGCACTGCTGCCAAGGTGAGCTCGGACGAGGGGAGCGTGGAGATCGGAAAGCTGGGAGGGAGACGCGGTTGGAGCAAAGCTGAGTGTGGCCCATGTTATGGAGGACGGAGTTGTCCTGCTAGCCTCCTGCATGCTGCCTGACACGCCCTGCCCAGCTGCTCACTCCCACTTTGTACATTTCTCTGCCACAGGCCATTGGCTGGGAAAACATGGCCTTCATCTTTCTCAATCGTTTCCTGGACCTGACCGACGTGAGTAGGACGTTGTCCCCCGTCTCTCCCCTCCCCCTCCCCAGGTGGGGAGGTTTTGCATGATCACAAGATCACAAGCGGTGCCCTCTCTGCCACAGGCGATTGAAGAAGGCACTCTGGATGCGCTTGACCACTCTGACTTTCAAGACACAGACATTCCTTTTGAAGTGCCGCTCCCAGCCAAGCAGCACGTACCGGTAAGGATGCGGAGCTGGGGAAGGGGAAGACCCCTCCAGTGTGTGCGTGCACGGGGCAGGGAGGACACTTTGTGGGGGGCAGTGGGTACTCGTCAGCAAGTTCCCGGCGGTGCCTCTTTGGAGGGTCCCCCTCCTTCCCTGTTCCGTCCGAGGCTGGAGAGCCAGGCAGGAGTGCGAGCCCTCTGGTGGAAGGCGCGTGTGCTCAGCACGCACTTGCCCTGCTCGTCTGAAGCGGTTGCCCCGTCCTTCCCAGGAGGCGCAGAGAGAAGAGGTCCGTGACTGGGTGCTCACAGTCTCCATGGACCAGCGACTGGAGCAAGTCCTTCCCAGGGACGAGCGAGGTGCCTATGAGGCGTCCCTGGTGGCGGCAAGCACTGGAGTTCGGGCACTGCCCTGCCTCATCACAGGTATGGAACTCTCCAGCACCCCATAGCCTGGCGTGGTTGGAAAGGAAGCAACAGCAGTAACATCGATAAACTTCATTTTGTTTTTCCATAGGGAAGACATCTGATGTTGTATCTCCAGTTTGCTATTTGATTTTACCTCAATCCCTCTCAAATCCCCGTACCGTATATACTTGTGTATATGCAGAGTCTTCCAGCACATTTTCCTTTTTTTTTTGGGGGGGGGGGGCATCACTGCTCTCCGGTGGTGGGAGTAGGAGGCCCAGCCCCACTGCTGGAATTGAACCTCCGTCCCAGTGGGCCGCAGTCCCGCGCACAACCACTACGCCACCGGGGCTCAGCCCCCAGCACATTTTTCTAATGCAGTTTTTGTGGTAAAATTAGGTGCCTCAGCTGATATTCCGGTCAGCTTACACATGAGTATATATGGTACATATATTTTTCTTGTTCTGTAGGATATCCCATTCTGAGGAACAAAATTGAATTCCGGCGACCAGGGAAAGCAGCTAACAAGGACAACTGGAATAAGTTCCTTATGGCCATCAAGGTTAGAAAAAGCGTGACAGGTGGGGCCGAGAGAGCGGCACAGGGGAGAATCCCAGAGCGGTGGGGGGTGGAGCACTGTCCAGCAGGCAGCTACAGACCCCTGAGCCCTGCTCCCCATACCACTCGTTGGGAGTGATCTTCTTTGCAGCGGGGTGTCCTCTCAGCCACACCAATGTGCTCCTCTCATGGCCTTTCCATGTGTCCACAGACCTCCCACAGCCCAGTGTGCCAGGATGTGCTGAAATTCATCAGCCAGTGGTGTGGAGGGCTACCCAGCACCAGCTTCTCCTTTCAGTAACCGAGGAGAGAGTTAAGGCCTCTCTGCATTAAAGTTTTATAAGTAACTGAGATCATGGTATTCTTTGATCAAGGTCCCCCAAGGAATCATAGTCGAGTGGGAAAAAAGAGAAGTTCTTTTATTCATAACTGTTTATGTTGCCTTAAGGGCCCCCTGCTCGGTGGCAAACCTTGTGAGCCCCACCTCTGGAACAGCACCTGCGTGATAAAGGGAGAGTCCACGGGTCAGCAGGGAAAGCAGCAAAGTAAAGACCTCCCCCCTCACCCAAGGGCAGTTCCCTGCCTCCATTCTGACCCAGGCCCCCACCCTCAAGGCCCATCACCTGTCCTTGGCCCCACTTTTCTGGGATGCCTAGATTTCTTGATTTTGATCCAGTAGCTGCTCGTTTTCCTGCCTTTTACATTTGGGAGCTTCTAGCTCTGTCAGCTCTTCCAGCTGCCAAAGAGGATGGCGTTAGTACCCTGGCCCTTGGTTCTCCTCCGATGGGCCCTCCTCAGCCCTTCCCGCGCACTTCTTACCTGCTGCTGCAGCCCCTCCTTCCTGCAGGGCCCCACCCCTCGGAGGGTGAGTGCAGCCACACAGCAGTACCCAGAGAGCGCAGCCTCGGCTGCGGACATGACCAAAGAAGGGATCCAAAGGGCCAAGGCTGTGTCCTACAAGGCAAGGTGGAAGGATGGGGACTAGCAGGGAGTGGTGCCGGAGCAGTCAGTGGTACGTTAAAGGGGCAAAAGGACAGAGGTTTTGAGGACTGCAAAAAGGAGAATGAGAATGTGCTCACATAGATTCTTGTGGGGTCAAAGGGGCAGTCGGCATGTCCAGACCCCTGGTCCAGTGGTACCAAAGGATCCAGCAGGCTCGGGTGGCAGTCAGCGATAAGACGGCGGCCACCATTGGCCACTGTGAGTGACACAGCAAGCAGGAGGCCCAGGGAGCAGGCAGCAGACAGCAGCAGGTTCACCAGTGCTAGTACCAGCAGGGCCCAGTGCTGGCAGGGGCACAAGATGGGAGTGAGAGGCTAGGCTACGTGGGCCTTGTGTGCCCACTGACTAGACAGACAATTCTGTTTGAGGCTCTTCCCCCTTCACGGTGGAACTGAGTCAACCCCCAACTACCGGGACAGACGCAAGGCCTCCTGAGACGCTGGGGAAGTGCCCTCACCAGTCTGGGTCGGAGCAGGTTCCTAGATGCCAGGAGGGCCACAAGTCCCAGGGCAACGCTCTGCGGAAGACAAAAGGCCTGAGGCCTGCTCTGCTCTCTGCCCCCGCCCCGCCCTGGGCCGCGCCATGCCGCGCCGCGCCCCGCCCGCACTCACCAGCAGCCCCGAGCCCACGGAGATGACATTGGCCGTGGTGTACTCCGGAGTGACGGCGCCGCGCGGGTTGGCCACGTGCCGCAGGACGGTGCCGTGCAGCACCGCCCCCAGCAGCAGGTTCACGTGGCCCACCAGGATCAGCGCGAGCCCCACGCGCATAAGCCGCCGGGGGCCCCGGGCCGCGTCTGCAAAGCATGGGGGAGGGGAGGGCCTGAGCCGGGCACGGGCACGGGGAGCCGCGCGCACAGCCCCCGGGCGGGCCCAGGTTCACCACCCGCGACGGGATGGGCACAGGGTGGTCGTGGGGGGGAGCCTCCGGAAGGACCGGAAGTTACCGAATCTGCAGAGGCGGCAGCACCTCATCCTGCTCCGCCGCGCCGCGCCGCGCCTCCCGCCCGCCGGCCACCTCTACCTGGCCGTGGCCCCGCCCCGCGGCCGGCCCCGCCCCGCCCCGCCCGCCCGCCTCCCACCTGAACCCAGCCAGCGCCGCCAACGCCGCGGCCGGGCCCGGCGCCCCGCTGCCCCTAGCGGGGAAGGCCAAACACACACGACGCTTTTAGCAAAAAGTAGACTTTTATTACAGCAGCAACTGAGGCGAATGGAACGGCCCTGCGGGCCGCCACTGCAGCACCACCCTTCTCTCCCGTCTGCCCCAGCGGGATGGCAGAAGTCGGCTCCCCCAGCGCCCGGGGGCCCCTTTTCCACACAGGCTGGGCGGGAGCCAGCAGGTCAGCGACCAGCCCCGGGCTAGAGGGCGGCTGCTGAGAAGGCCCGGGCCCACGTCTGTGCAAAACAAGTAAACAAAGTGCAGAGGGGAGGGCGAGGAGGAGCGGGGGAGGGTGATGCTCAGAACCAGGGAGTCCCCAAAGCCCTCCTGAAGGAGAGCGGAGAGAAGGGGCTTCACAGGGTAATACTGACTGGGGGAGGGGGCGAGGGCGGCTACACAGCTAGTGACAGCCACAGCTCAGATCAGGGGCCTGGCCCGAGTGAGCTCTAAGAGGAGACGGTGACAGCAGCTGAGTTGAGGGTGCTGTTCCTGGCAAAATTGAACTTGTTCAGAGTCTCCTCTAGCAGAGAAGTCAGTCTGCTCTGGTCAGCCTGGGGGAGAAGAGCTCAGTGAGACGGGGACCGAGGGAGGGCACAGCGGCGCAGGCGTGGAGGCAGCCAGGGCGGAGGAAGGCTCACCTCGCTGATGAAGCCCAGCTGCACCAGCTCTGCAGCCAACTCCGGGATGTTCTCATCTGACAGCAAGAAACGGAGGGCGTGAGTACCCAGAACCCTTAAACTAGCCCGAATCAGGTTACCCTGGCTCCGAAAGAGGGAGACCCGCAAAAGTGTCAGCGCCACCCACCAACGTGAGGGGCCTACATGCCCACTGTCTGAGTCAGTGTTTTGCCCTGTCGCCTCTCCCCCCTTCAGGGCCCTCAAAGGTAAGGCCCCTATCCCTAGACCCTCTATCCTCCAAGAGACTCACTTGGCATCAGGTCACAGCTCAGGTGCCGGTTCAATTTGTCCTCGAGTTTCAACAGAAGCGTCAGCTGGAGGGTGAGACATCAGAGAATGAGGCTCTTCGCCCCACCCTCCGGCCACCCAGCCCAGTGCAGCCCCGCCCTGAGCATTACATGGTGTTTGACTCCCTCCTCCACCGACTCAATGTTGCACTGCATCAGCACCACCTAAGGGAGAGGAGACACAGAGGGTCACTGGAGTAGAGACTGGACTTTGGTGAAACACCCTCAACTCTCAGGAGCCTCTGCAGCTTGGAGGACATGGTAGCCAGGGAGCAGCAGTCCATCATGCGCCTCACAAGGAACAAGCCTCCTTTGAGACAGCCTCTTTCCTTTCTGCCATGACCACCGAGACATCCACACTCCAATCGCCCTCACCTTGCGGGTCTCCACCTCAGCTGGTTCCGGTGTTGGAGTCTTGACAGAGGGGGGCACCACAGGCGATGTCACCTCCTCTTGCTGTGGCTGCTGGGGTCGAGGCAGTCCAAAGGCTGTCAGGGGGTAGATCCCATTCCTGGTGGGAGAGGAAGTCACATGGGCTTTGCGTGTGCCTGAGACCCCCACCCCTGCTTCCTCCAGCACGCCTGTGCTCACTCCTCTCTCACCTCACGTCTTCAAGGAATTTATCCAGTTCTAGAGCTGGTGACTGAGAATACCTGGGAGAGAAGAAAGTAAGAAGGAGGAGGAAGATGAAAGGAAGGAAACAAAATAGCAGATTCAGTCATTCCCAGAAAACGGACAGTTTATGTCCCTCCTACACCCTGGAGTTACTCACAGAGTCTGAACCGGTTCTCTTCCCGGTCCTGCGAGGATTTCAGCCAGCACGGCACTAGTGTCCATGTTTTTGGTGATCTCCTCTAGAGCATTCTCTGGGATCATGTCTGGAGGGGAGCAGGGGGGGAAGTTATGGACACTCAGATAAATACCCTGTCCGGTCAAGAAATCCCTTTGCAACGTCCAGAGGGCCCGTCCAGGGATCGTTAATCGAGCTGAGGGGACTTACGTTGGTGTGCCACAATGCAGTGGGCCGCAAGGAGTTTGAGTGATGGCACCTCAAACAGAGCCGGGTGGAAGAGCAGTTCTCTGGCTGTCGGTCTGCCAGCAGGCTCAGACTGCAGGCACTTCTGAATGAACTCCTAGGGAAGGAACAAGGCACCAGGGCAGGCATTCCTTCATGTGCATCTCTGTAGCTCTCATTACACTCAGCACAGGCCTGGATACACTAAGTATTGGTGCCAATTAAGTGGAACCAACTGAGAAATGTATCTGAAATAGCCCTGAGACCCATAAGGTCTTGGATGAAAAAGATCATCCTTTTTTCTGCATTTAATTCTTTTTCTTATGATCTCTAATCATAAGCTTGCTTTCTTTATTGTTCAAACTTTTCCCCTCATTTTCAACCTCTCTGACCAACATTCTCCAACACTCATGAAACTGAGCAGCTCCCTCCTGCCCTTGAGCCACTGTGGTCCAGAATGCGCATCATCATCTGTAGTTCCCAACAGCATCCTGATTTCTCTGGTCTCTGCGATTGTTCTTGAATCCACTGCATGCCTCCATGCTTCCTCTCAAAACCACCTACCTCCTGTCTATCTCCAGTTTTCCTACTTTCATTCTGATGCCGACAAAGTCACAGACCTAATGTTTTACTTGGATATTCCACCCTAATGCTGAGGTGGAAACTCGGCCCACACTAGCCTCGTAATTTCCCATTAGTTTTCCTGCTCCCAATTACGCTTACCTCATTAAGGAAGTACCAGTTCGCCTTACTTGTACCTGCCCAGCCACTGTCACTATTTCAATACCCTTACATCTTTTAAGTATTCGTTCTTTATATCATTATTTTAGGATGCTTTTCCCTAAGCTACACATACCGTATTGCAAATGCTTCACTTGATTAACTAAACACTGATCTATTTCTTGGAAGTATCAAGAGTATATACCAATGGCCTAAAGTAACTATCAAATAGGTTCACCTCTTCCTTTGACATAATTATCAAACAACCTTTAACCCCAGTATCATTCATCTTAATCCCCAAAACCTGTGTGTGTACATACATGGTGGCTAACTTACTGGAAGGAGAATAGTGCTTCCTTTATGTTATCTTAACTTTTTAAAAAATAAATCGTTTTGGGCTGAGCCCTGGTGGCATAGTGGTTGTGTGTGGGACAGCGGCCCACTGGGACGGAGGTTCAATTCCAGCAGTGGGGCTGGCCTCCTACTCCCACCGCCGGAGAGCAGTGATGCCCCCCCAAAAAATAAAATAAAATAAAAAATAAATAAATAAATCGTTTTACTGGGGGCTCATGCAACTCTTATGATCAGTGCATGCATCGGTTGTGTGCGGACCACATTTGTGTATTTGTTGCCATCCTCATTCTCGAAGCATCCTCTCTCTACTTAGGTCTCTGGTATATCTTAACATTTTTATAATAAAGGGCTGAAAAAAACATTAAAAAAAAAAAAAAGACAAGGGCTGAGCCCCGGCGGCATAGTGGTTGTGCGCGGGACTACGGCCCACTGGGATGGAGGTTCGATTCCAGCTCCATGGAGCAAAGGCTGGGCCTCCTACTCCCACCACCTGAGGGCAGTGATGCCCCCCAAAAAATAACAAAAAAAAATTTTTTTTTAATTTAAAAAAAGACAAAAAACCCCTCAGAAACCATGATGGCTACCACCCTAGTGAAATGCAAACTGCTTTTTGTCTATCCTTTCTGTGTTATGTTCCCTTCCTATGCTTTCAGAAGAGCACATATTTCAAGTAGATAGGTGGGTGAGGTGGGCAAGAAAACCTTAAGATATTTGAAAGTAAAGGAAAGAGTGACTCTGAAGGTCCTTACTCTCTGTAATGGGTCTTCCAGAAGCTGGATGGCACTGCTGATGGCTTCTTGTGGCACATATGAGGACTCTCCATTGCCCTGAATCTCCAGCACTGCCATCTGTAGTGAAAGGAATAGAAAGAAAAGCAGAGTCTAGAACTTCAGTGCTCCCACAATTACCCCCTCAAGAGTAGTAAACGTTCCTGCCCTCCCCCTTTATTTCCTGTTCCCACCTCTCACTGGTTCCTTCCCGTCTCATCTCCTTACCTCTAGTGCACACATGCCAAAGGAGTAGATGTCCACTGCTGTTGTCACATTGGTGACTTCTAGAAAAACAGAAAAGACTTGGGTGAAAAAGGAGATTGAAATGGAAGGTGGCAACAATGCCTCTTTAAAAAAAATACACTCTTTTAAAAAAAACCCTTTTTATATATACTAGTACAGAAAGATGAGGCATGTGGATTACGCACCTCAGGTAGCAAAGTAGAAAACTGAGAGCTAAAGACAAGGCCAGAAACTGGTTGTCTCACCTCCATACTCCGGTGCAAAGAAGTGTAGATTCTTCTGCTCTTCTCGGCAAGTCTTCACATGATTGTTGATAGTGTCGGGGGCCACTGAGAGCAGGGAAAACACCCACAATCTGACCACCAGCAGTGAAGCACAGTCTTCCTCCAGAGAGAGGCCCCCCATAGTCAAACTCTCCTTTCCAACCCTCAACAGGCACAAACCTATCCCCTTGCCCGTTCTGAACTACAGACCAAGAAAATGACCACCGTCTACTTCTTTCTCAAGCCTGCTGCCTCCCTTCTAAGGACCCTAACTCAGCAGCAACACGGCTAAATTAACAGACATGGGGCAAGCTCTGGACTGGTCACGGAGGAAGGCAGTCTGATAAACATCTTTGATTTGTGGCCTGTTCACCTTCCCAGGGTCCAGGTCCATCTAATCCCTCAACACATTAAAATGTCGGCTTTGGCTCTTTCATTCACCTCGAAAATATCATTAAACATAAGCAGCCCTTCCTAATCTGGAGCCATTAGAGACCTCAGGAACTTGGACAACGCAGGGTAAGAATCATTAACAAATAACCAAGTATCTCGCCTCCTTCTTACCCTCCTACTAACAGGAATTCCAAAAGACTGTACATACTCGAGTATATGCCAACCCCGAATATTAGCCAAGGCACTTAATTTTACCACAAAAACTGCATTGAGAATGTGCTGGAAAAACTCGGCTCATACACAAGTATATACGGTAATTCAGAATTGAGTCAATACCCTTGAGTAAGTTTCACTTTTAATGTCAAACTTTTGAGACACCTACTCTCTCCCCTTATTCGCCACATGGCTGAAATGAGGAACCAGGGCTGGGCCCATTTTGGACTCACTCGAATCATAAACAATGACTACAAATCACAGTCTAGGAGCACAGTATGATTGGGGGAACCAGCCTGATGATGATGATGATGGGGAGTAAGAATCCAAGAGGTAAGTGGCCAGCCAGGCAATATCCACAGGAAACAAGCAGGTTATGGGGGGATGGGGGGGCAAGCAGGTGGCGGTTCAAGAGGGCAAAAGCTAAACAGGCATCATTAGGCAGGGGGGCACGTAGGAGAGCAGGGGCTTGCTCCCACGACTGCATGCACTGAGCAGCCGCAGAGGGGAGCTGAGGGACACAAACAGAGCCCCACAAGGGGCAGAGGGAGCTCTCACCATTAGCAAAAATCCTATGAAAGACTGTTGGGAACAGAGCAGCCCGTAAGCGGGAGGGAGGGAAACAGAGAAAAGTTGTGAGTGATGGAGCAGCCAAGCCCCAGACAAATGGACACACCATTATCACACCAACACAGCACACGCCGATGCACACTGCACACTGCGACACAGCAAATGAAAGCACTCATGGCAGGCACAGCCTGGAACCTCCTGGGGTCGGGTCTGGCCTTAGGGGCTCAAGTCAGACCTCACACTATCTCTTGCCCTTTCCAACCTCCTCACAAGCGCCTAGTAACCCGTTTCCCGCCATAAAGGGACACACATAAAGGTATGCCCTACCCTCTCTCAACTAACCAACCGGCCTCTCCCTGTGCGTCCCCCTAACAAGGTCCTCTCAGCTCTGGCCCACACCCCGCAATTGGGCTCTGTTCTTTCCCACTCCTTGCATCTTACCCCCATGGTTCCCAAATTCCCGAGGCTCCCCTGCCCAGAACCTCTCCCTCCCCTCACCAGAGCCAATCTTGATGAGTCCGTTGTGCTGGATGAAGATGGTGTCACAGGTCAGGTTCCCATGGATGATGGGAGGGTCACAGGAGTGCAGGTAGCTGTGGGGGCACTGGGCTGTTAGAGGGGCCACTGGGAAGTGAAGGGCAGGGGGAACCCGAGGGTTAAGAGAAACAAGGGCCAGGTCTCCTGCTGGTCACCACCAAGAAAACCCCACACTCTGAATCTCCATGAGGCCTGGTGATTGACATAGCTGGGTAAGCACTGGGAGAAAGCAGCAGCGGGAGGGAGAAGGTATTGTGGTCAGGGCACTGGGAAGACCCCCTCAAAAAGACCCAGGGGGCCTAATCTGGACAGTGTATGACTCAAAAGAAGTGGACAGAAGCAGGAAAGAACCACAGAGTAGGCCCTGGTATCTGTTTGGAGAAACTGAATCAGACAACATGGGAAAGAATTTAACCAGACACAACTTACCTCAGAGCAGAGAGGATTTGTGTGCACCAGCGTTTCCAAGCCTGGAACAGAGTTGGGTCCTGTGGTCAGCAGTCATCCCTCTCTCAACACCATACTCCCCAGGCTCCTTTACCCCCTCCTTCCTAATCAATATCATAATGTCCTTCTTAGCACTCCCTACCCTCCAGAGGCTCCATACCTTTTCATTCATTGTCTTATGGTTCTTTTTGGTCTTCTTCAGAAATTGCTTCAGGCTGCCAGATGACATATATTCTGTGATAAAAATGACCTAGGGAGGCAAAGCATACAAATAAAGCCTTACAATAGAAATAAATGATCCTTACATGGTGACATACATGAATAGCATATAAATGAGGAGCTTCAAAAAGTTTCTGGGAAATGGAATTAATTAAAAGATATTGGAATTTTTCCATGAGCCCTCTAAAGCCCCTGCATACATTCTCAAGATTTTGTTTTGTTGGGGTTTTTTTGGGGGGTGGGGAGGGGGGACATCATTGCTTCGGTGGTTGTGGGAGCTACCCAGTGCTGCTCCTGAGAGCCGCCGCTGGATTTGAACCACCAAGCCCGCGGGCCGCAGTCCCACACTCAACTACTTACACCACCAGGGTTCAGCCCTATTCTCAAGATTTTTTTTTTTAAGGCATCACTGCCCTCAGGTGGTGGGAGTAGGAGGCCCAGCTTTTGCTCCTGGGAGCCGGAATTGAACCTCCATCCCAGTGGGCCGCAGTCCCGCGCACAACCACTACGCCACCGGGGCTCAGCCCTATTCTCAAGATTTTTAACTTTCCTTTTCTACCCTCATCACTTCTTAAGTCATTTTGACCCCCTGCGGGTTTTCAAGACTTCACTGTTTGTGGGGTAGAAAGCCCAGTCTTTGTCCCTTGGAGCTACTGACCCTGCAGATCGCAGCCCCAAGCATACTCATGACACCCCCAGGGCTCCCATCCTTGGATTAAAGGACAACGAAAGACGACTGGACAACATGGAAGGAGAAAACAGATCCATTCATTTCTGTACTTTCTCTAACAAAAGGCAGTAGGTAGTCTAATCCCCACAGTTGTTTGCTAACTGCCTTGTTTAATCCACAGATATAAAGGAACAATAAATGTAGCTAATTTATACAGTAAGAAATTATGAGGGCTGAGCCCTGGTGGTGTAGTGGTTGTGTGTGGGGCTGCGGCCCACAGGGCTGACGGTTCAAATCCAGCAGCAGCTCTCCGGGAGCAAGGCTGGGCTTCCTACTCCCACCAGGGTAGTGATGTCACACAAAAAAAAAGAAAAGAAAAGAAAAAGAAAATATCAGGATAAGTCCTTACCCTTGCCTTGTTCTCTTTAATGTCAGCCCAATACTTATGAAACTTAACAATGTTGAGATGTTCCAACTGAATTAAGTTGTCAAATACAGCACGGACCTTTTCCTAGTAAAGAGGAGACAATGAGATAGTAAGAAATTGTTTTAAAAAAAGAAATCATTGTAATAATACTGAAAAGATATATTCCTTGTCCCAGAAATCATCTAACCCCAAAAGCACCCTCTACCTAGTCAGTTCCCCCCAAATCAATCCACTTTAGCATCAGCGTTCTCATACCCCCAAGACCTTATCCTTCCCCATCACCTACCTCCTGCAGCTTGTAGTTCTTGCGCTCGGAGAACTGTACCTCATTCCACACCACCTCTACACCCTCCTCTGTATCCATGGCCAGGTATGCACTGTCAATGCCTGGCACATTCCGCTGATTCACCTGGGAAGAAGGGCAAATAAAGAGACGTTAAAATTATGTCATGAACCCTCCAAGAGGAAAACTCTCAATACGATGGACTGACAGAGTGATTGCAACCATGGGTTCAAAACAGCAGACTGTAAGGATTGCTCAAGGTCAGAAAGGGTTTCACTCTGTGAAGAGTCGCAGCCAACCTGATGTCACCTAACAACAACATGGACATTTCGTTCCAGTACTCTATTTGATTATGTTTTGCCCCCGCTGAACCTATTGAAGTTTTTTCTCCCCCTTTGAGACTTTGCCCTCTCCAGTTCTCACTTTAGAATTCATTCTCCCAAGAGGGACACTTCCAATACCTTACCTCTTCTCGTCTCTTCTGCCAGCGGCCACAGGGTGACTCTTCCAAGATCTCAGACTCATCTTCACTTTCTTCTTCCTCCTCTGGGGAAGCGGCTGATGTGGACGTCACAGGAGGTGATACTGACGTCAGGCCAGGAACTGAAGAAGAGGATTCTACCTTTGGGTCTGAGCCACTGCTGAGTACTGTCTGAGACTCCCCCTCTGACATGCTGGAACGAACACTCAGTCCTGCATTGATTGGGGCAAGGATGGAGGCAGAAGTTAGAGGGGGTCAGGGCGGACCTAATAAGACAATCAACAGCAACCAAAAACCTCTTTCCTTTAAATCCAAAGTCAGAATTATTCAAGTAGCAAAATCATGTGCCGCTTGAGTATGGAACCATTAACTATCCTCCTAAGTGGTCTGGAGAACAGTAGCTACCTTGAAGGAAAAGTGCCCGAGTGGCAAACACAAGATTGGTGGCGGTATAACCACACTTCGTGAGATCCAATTGAACACTAACAACAGAGTCTACCTCTTCTCAATGATCCCTTGGTGGTGGCGTGGCTACGAGTTGGGCTGATCTGCAAAGTCAGCAGTTCAAAACCACTAGCCACTCTTCCAGAGAGGCAGGACTTTCTCCTACCGTAAAATGCAGTCCTGGCAATGGTCTACCCTGTCCTATAGGGCATAACCTTTTTCTACAACCTATGGGGCCACCATGAGTTAGCACTGGCTCAGTGGCGGTGAGTTTGCTTTGGTTTTTATCCCTTCTCAGTAAATACTCGCCCAATAGCTGTCTTTTGCCCAAGAGATTACTCTGCACTCAAAAAACGGCCTGCTTATCCAACCCTTAGGCTGGACCTGTAACACCCTCGGCAACCTCTTCCAGCTGCAACAAAACACTGTTAACTTATCTAGCTAGACCTAACCTTGCCCCCGACACCGTCCTTCCCTCCAATGCACAGAATGCCCCAGCCAATCTGGCACAGGCTGCTCATGGCCAGGTCAGGTGACTGGCAATGATTAATGCGTGACCTCACCCCTAGTGACCTCACCTTCCCAGTGATGGAAGTATAGAAAATGAGTACTGTGGAGCAAGATTGTTTTCATTCCTACAATAAATGTTTATTGTGCAATAAATGTGTAGTAAGCAAACACTAGGCTACTGGTAGCACCTCAGATACAATGACCAAAATAAATAAAAGT
The DNA here is from genome assembly GCA_004026705.1 of Nesogale talazaci. Taxonomy (NCBI): domain Eukaryota; kingdom Metazoa; phylum Chordata; class Mammalia; order Afrosoricida; family Tenrecidae; genus Nesogale; species Nesogale talazaci. The sequence goes on from PVJH01030912.1 coordinate 24,261, forward strand.
CTTCCAAACTTCTGTAGTCACAAACTCAAGGCAATTCTAAATA
>PVJH01030913.1:0-24289 GCA_004026705.1 Nesogale talazaci
TACCAATCTATAAAGTCTTCTTCAGACTCACGAAACACATGCAATGACACCGAATGCAGGAAGAGCACAGACTGGTGGGTGGGAAGCCGTGTAAATTCAGCATCTCAGCATTGGGAGGGGTCTCCACGTGGCTTCTCCAGTTCAGGACATGAGCGTATGTCCGTGAGCCTTCTTCACAGGATGTCTCCCCAGGGAGTGAGGGGAGAGCGAGAGAGAGAGAGAGCGAGAGAGAGAGAGAGAGAGAGAGAGAGAGAGAGAGAGAGAGAGAGAGAGAGAGATCTCCCGCCTCCAAGGAGGAAGACAGGAGTTCCCAGAATCCTCAGGAGAAGGCCATGCCCACACAGAGGCCTCATGGGTTATGACCCTTCACTCTTGGTCCTCTCAAATTAACAATCGATTCTATAACTACCACACAGGGCAAATGTCCCAGAATCGTCCAGGAGCTGGTGGTTTTGGACCCAATGTGGCTCACTGCCCGCTGTAACCACTGACCACCTGGGATCCCAGGTGGGGTGCCCAGCTTCTGGGACAGCGACGGGGCTCACTCACAGCTCTGTGTTGGGAGCGCCAGGACCTCAGGTGAGCATGCGGCCTTCCTTCCAGGACAGGCTGACCTGGTGGGCTCTCAGCCAGGCAGACGTCGGGGACTCCTGGTGCGGAGCAAGGTAATGCCCTCAACCAAACCCAAACTGAACGGGCATAGCACCGGGCAGCCCAGTCCTGGCGGGTGTTGAAGGCGGTGACTCTTTAGGGGTGCAGACTGCCCTGTCTTTCTCCGGGGGAGCTGGTGGTTTTGAATGAGTGACCTTTACAGCCCACAGGGGGGTTCTCCCACCAGGGCTCCTTAGAGCCTCCCAGGGGGTGGGTGGCACAGGTCATGGACGCTGCTGACTGGAAGGCTGGAGGTTTGGGCCCAGCTGCAGCTCCCAGGGAAAAGACAAACCCTTCGGCCTCCAGACAGGCTGCCAGGCTTGGAACCCGGATGGGCCCTGCTCTGCCCAGCTGGGCAGCCAGGGTGCGGTTTCTTTCTGGTTTTCTCCCTCACAGAGGGGGCCCTGGGGCCTGCCCTGCATCCTGTGGCCCAGCTGGTCTTGACGGTGCCCCTGGGACAGTAGCGTGTGGTCCGGAGGCTGACCCCTCTCCTGGCAGGCAGGAGGTCCATGTTCCATTCCAGGCCAGTGCCACCTCCCGGTCTGTCTGTCCCTGGAGACTCGGATGAAGATGGTCAAGGAAGAAGGGCCTGGGGATGTCCCGCTGACCATCGGCCATGGACAACCCCGTGGAGCTTATCAATGGGTGCACCATGACTTGTGGGGAAGGGGGGCTCAGGGGAGGGGTGCTGCGGGCTGGTGTAGGGGGTGGGGGTGCAGGATCTGGCTTGGTGAGGTGGGAGGACATTGCAGGGGGACGTTGGGAGCTGTGAGGATAGTATGGGGTTGGGGGGAGGACTGGGCTCCGGGCAGGGTTTCATGCCCGTGTGCTAGGGGTTGCCCAGAATGAGGGACCAGCGGGAGGATGGAGAGGCTTCTCCCACCCCTTCTGCTGGACACCGCCCCTCCCCTATCCCGCCCACCTGAGTGGGGGCAGCCGGCCCTGGCCCAGCTCCCAGAATCCCATTCACCACCGTGGAAGAAAGATGCGACTGTTTATCGGCGCTGACAGAACTCGATCTCAAACGACAAACCCCAGGGCCCAGGGCGGTCGGTCTATTACGCAGAACCTCATGCCGCCGGCTATAAATAACCCTTCCAGCGCAGTCCCCAGGAATTCTCTGGAAAGATGCTTCAGAGCTTTGAATAATGAGATAATGGAAACAAAAAGCGATGCTAATTAATTTCCTCACGGCACCGAGAGAGAACTCCAGGGAGGTGGGTGAGATCAATGGGACTCCTTCCAGACCCCTGTTGAGTGCCCGGCAGCAGGAGGCAGCTCCAGGGCCGGGCCACCGCTGGGTGCACACCGGCTGTCCCTGGAACTGTGGGCGTGCCTGCCCGCCTGTCCAGACCATGCTCCGCCCTGCTCAGCCACGCTGGGCACAGGCAGGCGCAGAGTGCAGCCCCCTCAGGTCAGAGCAGGAGCCCACACTCAGCGGGGAGGGGCCTTCCCAAGGGGAGATGAGGAGGGGACTGGGGTTGCCTCTGCATGGGGGTGAGATGGGGGTGTGTGTAGATGTCCAAGATCTAGGTCTGTTCTCCCAGCTCAGATTGGATCCTGGGAGAGAGAGAGAGAGTCTTAGCATGGCAAGCTGACCTGTCACTGTCACGGACTCGCCAGGCTGCAGGGAGCCAGGGACCCTGTGTGACCATGGAGAACCTCCGTGGGCTTTCTCTGCAGGAATCCATACGGGATCCCACTGTCACGCTTCCTCTCCTGTGGAGCGGCGGGTGGGCTTGAACCGCAGACCTCAGACCAACAGTGGGGAGCATTTACCATGGCGCACTGGGGTTCCCCAGGGTCCTTGCTGTCAGAGGCCAGCCTCACCCTGGCTCTGTCTGAGCCCGTGGCTGTGTCCATCATCTCATCTAGGTCTTCCTCTGCCCCGCTGCCCCTCCACGCCACCAGGCACGATGTCCTTCTCCAGGGGGCTGGTCTCTGCTGAGGACATGTCCAAAGGGCGTGAGGCCCGGTCTGTCTGTCCTCACTTCCGAGGGGCGTGCCAGCTGCTGCAGATGCGTTTGTACACCTGCAGCCATGGAGCTGAGTCCAGCTCCCCCAGAGTCTCTGAGGCTGGAAGTCTTTACACAGTCAGACAGTCCCATCTTTCCCCCCCACCGAGGGGCTGGTGGGTGAGCAACCCCATGAGAGCCCTCTGGTGCCATCAGAAAGATTGCCCTCTGACCCGGAAACTCTATTACTACCCGTGTACCCAGAAAAACAAAAAGGAGTTTGAGTAAACATCCGTCCGGGACACTCAGTGCTACATCCTTTCCCGAAACAGCGCGGAGGTGGAAGCCACCCGGGTGTCCGCCAACAGATGGTGGGATCAGAATTCACGGGCCCTGAGTCTGTGGTGACATGGTGGCCCTATAGGACAGGGCAGAACTGCCCTGCTGGTTCTCTGTGATGCTCACTCTTCATGGGACTAGAAGACATTGCCCTTGGAACGGTTGGTGGCTTCGAACTGCTGACTTTGTGATTAACCCTATAACCACTAGGTTACCAAGTCTCCTGATAATTTGGAGAATAGGTCCTTATTCTTATGTGCTGTGGTCAGTGCACATGGCTGCGTTCAGCTCAGCCACAGACACAGCAGAGGAGGCAGACTCACTCCATCAACTGGCCCTGGGAGCCTCCTGGGAGACACAGCAGTCACATGGCGCCTGATCGGACTTGTATAAAGTGCCCAGAATTGGGGTACCCATCAGGAGAAGGCTACAGGGGCAGGGAGCAGGGGACTGGGGCAGGGGAGTGGCTGTGTCCACCAGGGGCTTCCTCTGTGGGGTGAGGAAGCTTTTTGAAGACAAGTATCTTCAGAGTCTGGCCATCTGTGGCGGTGAGACGTCTGTCAACTTGACCCTCGGTGGAAGTGTGCAGTCTGACCTCTCTATCAGGAGCAGGCCGAGGATGCCTCCCTGGGGTGTGGCCGTGCTCCTGGGGAGACACTGGGACGTCTCCTTCCTCCCTGCTGCTTCGTCTTCCTCCTCTTGGGGACGTCGCTGGGACTCTGTGTCTGCCCCACATGAATCCCTCGGGACCCTGATAGCTGTCAGCGCCCTGTCACGTTTCCACCGACCCTGGGTCCCCGTGACTCTGCACCTGCCGGCTGGGATCTCCCTGCTTCCTGCCTCACCTTTCTGCCTCTTCTGCCTGCAGCCACGTGCGTCGGGGAATTGGGGGACTTGCACCCGATCTAAGGACTGGCGTTGGCCTGGGCTGGCGTCTTGCTATCAGATCACTTCTCTATTGCAAGCTCCTCCTCCTCCATAGAGGGAGTCGCTGGCTTCCTCTCCCTAGACTGAAAAAGCCGACCCCCGTCCTTCTGGACGATTTGAAGAATTATTTGAGAGCCGCTGACAAAGAAGGGGAAACCACCGTGTCCGAATAAAAACCCTTTTAGCGGGTTTTCAACTTTCCTGCCACGGGTTCTGGACAACCCCATCGAGCTCGCCTTCCCGCGGCCACTGTGAAGGCTGCCCGGTACATGTGATGCTGAGGGTGTCACGGCGCAAAGGGAAGAGGAGACCACAAGCCCCCAGCCAGTTCTGGAGCCGCCAAGGCCTCAGAGGGGACTTCTCCCTCCAAGCCTGCTCAGACTTGTCGCGGCCCTTGCAGACGGGATAGAACTGCCCCTGTGGGTTTCTAGAATGGGACCCCTTTGCGAGGATAGAAAGCCTCGCCTTTCTCCCCTGGAGTGGGCCACCTTGCGGCCAGCGGGCCCACTTGGGATCCAGAGGTGCCCCTGTCCCCCTCAGCACCTCTCTTCGTGGGGGACCTTTTCATCTCTCAGACTAGGTCCTGGGGACCCAGCGTCCAGACTCCTCACTCCCGGGCGGCTGAGGAGTGGCCTTCTGTGTCCCCACCCCTCTGCCCTTACCCAGGGGTCCATCAGGAGGCAGAGTCGCCCTGTGCCCAGCCTCTGCCCTCCCTGGTCCTCAGGCTCTAGCATCTGCTCTCTCGGACACCCAGGAACACAGAAAAAGGTTTTTCTAATAGGCTGTGTGAGATGTGATGATGTGTTTCCATTTGGCATCTGAGGGCAGTCAAGGGCACCACGGCCGGAGCAGCCCCACCGTCAGGGTAGAGACAGCCCGGACAATTGCACCAAGCTCGCCGACGGGGTTCTCGCTTGGTTGGAGTGTGGGGAGATGCCAAGGCCCTGCTGGGTGTCCAATGGGCTTTCTGGACACCAGACTGGCTCTCAGGCCCAGGGAGTGCAGCCGAGGTTCCCCTGGGACCGGGGGGACTCGTGTTAAGCATGAATGAGATTTAATAATAAAGCGCCGGGTTACTGGTCCGATGGGGCCTGGGAGCCCCGAGTTGCCCTCCAGCCCGGGGCTGATGTCACCCTTGTGGTTCACCTGTCAGCCAAACAGCAGACAAGCCTGTGGTGAGAGCCCCCACCAGGGAGGCGGTGGGCAGGTGGAGGGCCAGGCCTGGTGGGGAGGATGGCAAACCAGCGTCACCAAATGCAGCGGTTCTGGAGGATGGAGCCAGAAGCCCAAGTGCTTTGCCAGCTTTCCCCCACGTCACAGGGAAAGGGAGGGCAGAAAAGCATGATGGGACTTTTCCCAACGGAGATCTCTGGCTTTGAGACACCAGTGGCCCTTTAAAAGATGGAAGCTGGTTCCCAAGGGGAACCTGGGCCCTGAGAGAGAAGCTGAAGGCTTTCTCTTCCAAGTCCAGGGACGGGCTCCCGTACCCATGAGGTCAGCACCCCCAGTGTGCCGAGCCCCAGGGCGCTGTGACAACTGGCTCCAGCTGGGTTTCTGACTCCCCACAGCGGGAGACCTGCCTTCCCACCAGGCCGGACGGTATGGTGGTGTCAGAATTCTCAGAGGGTCTCGGAGACCCCGAACAGCCCCCGCCAGTGGTGGCACGCACAAGCACAAACCCACCAGAGGTTCCTGGGAAGAACATCCATCTCAGGATCGGCTCCCGAATCCCCCCCTCCTCCCCCACCACGTTAAAAAAGATGAAACCAGCAATGTGCCTCCAATTAAAGCAGAGATGTGACCCTTCAGAGCCCCACATGAAGACCACCAGATAGGGGACCTTGCGAGAAGTTTGCAAAGGGCAGCCCCCCCCCCCCGGCGTCTGGGTCACCGTGATCCCTGGGCCCCTGGAGGGTAGGGGGAGTGTGGGCAGGATGATCTACAGACCAGCACCTCCCTGTGCCCAGCAGGTCCGCGTGGAACTCGAGTCTGCCCTTTGGTTTTTGCTGGGAGCGCCCACGCCGCACAGAGGCAGGGAAGGGCCCCACCTGGGTTGCTCAGGGCTGATGGGAGATGCTTCACATCGTACCCACATGTCCCTCGAACATTACCCCCAAACCCTCTAGGGAACACCGGCACCCTGCCCCTTAAGCCCCCCACCCACCCCACCCTTTGAGCAGCTGCTGGGAAAGTATGGATCACCTACAGCTAGTCCTTGTCAAGGGTCGGATGATGATGCCTGCACAGCTTTCTGTGCCAACATGCCGTTCAGGGTGGCTTCAGCAGGGCATTCATTTCAGGCCAAAGGTTTCCTCTGGGTAAGAGGTTTGGGGGTGTCCCCCAGCCTCCACACAGCTGGGCTTCCTGAGAACTTCACATTCTGTTTCACGTTCCCCCCTGTGGGTGAGCGTTTCCTTACAGGAGGCTGGATCTCGGCGTCAGGGGGAGCTGGGCACCACCCAGCTCTGGTCTCTGGACAGAGGAGGCCATTGTTCATGGGCAGACACGTATTCTCCTCCACAGCTTGGCCACCATATTGGACGGATCCCTTGGGGAGTCCCTGGACTGTGCTGCAGGACAGGGGGACATGACAGATTGACAGCACCCACGTCTGCAGCTTTCCATCTTTCCAAGTTCTGCATGGGCCCTAAGTTGATGGACTAACAGCACACATGATGGGGGCGGGGGTGGGTGGTGAGACCATGATAGGAGGAGTTGGAAGAGCATCCCAGGGGAGGTGCCCACTGAACCTTCATCCTCCCTTCAGGGTCTCCAGGCAACTGGACCCTCAGGGTGGGCCTTCCAGGATGAATGGGGGGACAGGTGGGACAGTGAGGACATGGCTCTCATTTCTCCTGGGGGTGGGACAAGGCCACTTACAGCTCTTCTTCTTCCTTCAGCTGCTGCGGAAACGGAGCCGAGAGGCTGGTTCTAAATTTACCTGACAGCCCACCAGGGGGTGGGAGAGCCTGGCATGAGGCTTTCAAGGTGGCCCAGCCCTGCTGGGCAGGGGAGGGAGGAGGGGGCTGGATGCAGGCTGGCACAGGTGGGGTGGGGGGGGGATGGGGGAGCCGTTCCTGGTTCCAGCCTGGTGTGTGTGTGTGTGTGTGTGTGTGTGTGTGTGTGAGAGAGAGAGAGAGAGAGAGAGAGAGAGAGGAAGAGAGAGATTGTTGGGTCTCCTGCAGGGCCATGCCCTTCCACAGGCAGTCTGCAATCTGCCTGCCTGGCTCTGATTCCAGACACACACAGGACCAACCCAGGGTCCCGTGTCTGGTTGCTGTGGGCAGCTGCAGCATGAGTAATTTGGCCCTTCTGGACCAGGGACACAGAGAGGGAAATGCTGCCAGATTTCACGCCAGCCCCCTGGCCTTTGTGGGTGGGTTTCGGAGGTGGATTGCCAGCCCTTTCTTCCTTGTGTTTGCAGAAATAAAACCCACGGGGGCCTGCTGCCCAAGAGAGGCTTCTGACTTAGCGACCCATCTGGGACAAGGCAGCGCCGCCCCTTAGGGCTTCAGAGTCATCAATCAGCACCCTGCCTCGCCTCTCTCCCTGAAGACACCTGTCGGGTTTGAATGGCCAGCCCTGCAGGGAGCAGCCCATTGTATAACCCAGGACGCTATCCAAGTGAGTGGGAGTCCTGGTGTATGTGTTCCACTGCCCGGCTCGCTGCCCGGTTTGGGGCTCCCTGAGGAGCTGGGCTGGCGTGTCGGCTCTGTCCTGGGCTGCTGTCTGCCAAGAACAGTGCTTTGAAAGCCCCGGCTGCTTAGATGGGTAAAGACAGTCTTGGGACCCCAGAGGGGCTGTTCTACTCTGGCCTGTCAGGAGCGTGGTGGTTCTGCGATTCACAAGGTCAGTTGTTTCAGACCACCAACTGCTCCACAGGGGAAAGACGGGGCTCTCAACCCCCTCAAGAGGTACGGTCTCGGAAACTCCCAGGGGCAGGTCTGCCCTGCCCTGTAGGCAGTGAGTGGTGCATGGGGCCCTACCACAGAGCTGCCTACCTCTTCTTTCCAGTGGCTTTGTAGTATCTGAGCACTGTGAGGGGTGGGGGGCTGCCCTGGGTCCTCTGGGCCCAAGGTGACCCCCCACCCTGTCCCCCTCCCCGCCTCTGAGGCTCATCCATTTCAAGGAGATGCTTTGATGCAGCGAACGGTGCGTCCTGTGGGCTCCCACCCTGACTCCCCCCGCGGCATGGCTGCGGCTGTGTGGAGGGGGCGGGCGCGGCCTGTCCTGGGCGTGGGTCCTGACGCACGTGGGTGAGCGTGTCGCGGGCGGGCGCTCAGCACCGGAACCGCCGCCGCTCGCTCAGGGAGGCGCGTGTTCAGTTTTAGCAGATCATGCCGACTGTTTTCCCCAGAGGCTGCAATTTGGGGCCATTGTCATGCTTCCTTGCAAAACGCAGACACCTGACGTGGGCTCCTCCCTGCTTCCCCACCACCCAGGCTTTCCTCCAAGCGCCAGCGTGCCCTAAACCGGGAGCCTCTCAGAGGTGGCCATCAGGGTAGGCATCCGGGGCTTGGGGGCACATCTGAGCCCTGGTGAACAGTTAAGTGGGGCCCTTCACCCATCAAGTCAGTGAGCTGTGCAGGGGGAACCGTGCTTCAGAGAGGAGGGGGCGTCCCTCTGAGCCAGGAGGGCGGGTGGGAGGAAGAGGCAGGGAGGGCCCAGCCACTAGAAACTGGGGTCCCTGTACAGAGAATGGGACACTGTCCTGTGTCCCCAGTCCTTCCTGGGTCAGGATGACGAGTGATTGGGGCAGGGGGGCAGCTCTGAGGATTCTGGGCGTGCCCTGCTCTTTCTAGGCCCAGAAAAACCCAGTCCCAGCCCAGCCTTGACACAGACTAGAGCATGTCTGCCAATGTAGCCACAGGTGGCCACAGGCAGGCCGCCAGCTCCTGCCCGTCCCCCAAGGGGAAAACTGACACTCCGGACTGGCACATTTCCACTGCGGGGTCAGCAGGGAGTGCAGGGCTGTAACCACATATGTGTGTGTGTGTATGAGAATGCTTAAACAGTTACAGTAACCAGCAGGACAGAGAAGCAACTGTGTCCCATGGGGGAATCCCAGGCTGTAAATCTCTATGGAAGCAGACAGCCTCACTTTTCTCACACTGAGCGACAGACGGGTTTGAACCACCAACCCTGGGGTTAGCAGCCGAGGGTGTCGCTGGGGATCCTCGTGTGTCTACACCTTTTGAAAAAGCTCTTTGATCTCAGGAGACACAGAACCAGGCTTGGCCCCCCTGGACATAAGAGAAAGAAATTCGCCCAATGACCGTCAGTGTGGCTTGTCAACGCTGAGGCTGTCAGGACTTGAGACACCACTTGGGCCAGGGGCTCTGGAGAAGAGGGGGTGCAGCACCCACAGGGGTGACACATTGGGTCACACGTCCCTTCTGGCGGGCACTGAGTTTGGGATGACCGCTCTAAGAAAGAGCAAGATGTCTCCAGTGTCCACATGGTGGTGGCGGACAGCACACCTGGCCCGAGCCTTTGAGTGGTCTCCCCGACTCAGCCCCTGCCCTCCCTGGAGTGTCCAGTAGAAGCCGGTATCATATAGGGCCACTTAGACGTGCCGTGAGCAGCGTGTGGCCGAGAGAGCACGTGGTTTTGTGGAAGATGGAAGAGAGTCCACTCCATGAGTGGACACACTCTGGAGCCATGGCAGCGAAGGCCAGTCTTGGCCAGCTTTCAAAAAAGATTCTCTGGTGGGTGATCCACGGGCCAAAGGCCCTGCCTTTGGGAGGCGACGCCGATTTGCAGGGACCAACAGGACAGGGCAGAACTGCCCGAGGGGCTTCCGCAGACGATCACTCGTTATGGGAGCAGAAAGCCTCCTGGTGGTTTTGAACTGCAGCCTGGTGCGTGAACACTGTCCCTCAGAAGAACGGCCCGGCTCTCAATTTGAAAGAGCACAGCTCCTCCCCCCACCCCCCATCTGCCTCCTGGACCCCCATGGCAGCATGATTCAAACAGACTGTGAGGACATGGGCTCCCTCGGGCAGGTAGGTCCCAGGCCACTGGCAGGACCTGGCTCCCAATCGCCGGCTTGGTGCCGGGCCTAGGATGCGGTCATGAAGCCACAGAACACACGGCGGGCTCTTCAGGGACTCCCAAGGAGCGGCTGGCAGGTGGCTGCCACTGCCCATCTCAGTGAGCGGGCACCGCTCCTCAGTCAGTGTGAGCCAACCCGCCATGCTACCCTGGCCACCCACGAGGCTGGCCACCCGCTCACCGACATGCTTGGCTGTGTGGGAGGCCACCCAGGCGGCTGGGGGCATCCTTAACGCCCGCTCTCCGGGCAGCTGTGCTGAGCTGTAAGGGGATGAACCCCACAGCCCAGACTGTTGGGTCCAGGGGTGGCAGGCTTTGTGGGCACGGGGACATGCCTAGCATGAGCCTGGCCACAGCAGCCGGCCACAGACGTGAGGAAGGACACTGCGGGCACACTTCACTGTCCACTGGGTATCTGTGCCCTCGTCCGTGGCTGCAGAGCGGGGACCCGGACAACATGTTCTGCTTTTTGTAATGTGGTGGTGCCGTGGGGGAGCGGCGATGAGAGGGGAGTAGAGTGAGGACCCCAGCCCAGTGCCTGCTGTACACGCTTTCTGCAATTCGTCCTTTTTTTTTGGGGGGGGGGCATCACTGCCCTCAGGTGGTGGGAGTAGGAGGCCCAGCCTTTGCTCCGTGGAGCTGGAATCGAACCTCCGTCCCAGTGGGCCGCAGTCCCGCGCACAACCACTACGCCACCGGGGCTCAGCCCGCAATTCGTCCTTTAAACCTGACCAGACTCACTGCCGTCTATCCCCACTCCCGGCGGGGTCCCGGTCGCCAGCTGTGTAGGGGAGACCCTTCCTTCCCTGTCTCCCTGCGGTGGTGACAAGATGCTAAAAGCTGCAGCTGGCATCAGCCAGCACACGGCATTCTCTTGTCATCCTGGAGACCAGAGCCCAAGAGCAGGGGCCTTGTGGGGCTGGCTCCTCCAGACAGGGGTGGGAAAAATCACCCCCTATTACTCAGCTCCTGGGGAACTAGCCACTTCCCTGGCTTGGGGCCTTTTCCTCCACCTTTAAACACCATCTTGCTGACTTCTCTCTTGGTACTTCCTTCCCTCCTTCACGGGTGGTGTCCACCCTCCTGTCTTCCTCTTACCAGGGCTCTTACTGGCTGCACTAGCCCCCCCACCCCCATCCCCCTCCGCCCCACCCCAGTAACTCAGAGTCATCTCCCCAGGTCAGAACCACGCCATCACAAGCTGCTTGGGCCTCTGTGTGATGCTGGGCAGGGCATCAACCTGTCTGGGCCAGGGTTCTCTTGCTCAGGCCGTGAGTGATGACATCATCACCCGCTGTGATGTGGACTGAGGCGTCCAGGGATCGGGGTGGGGTGCATGGAGGGGGTATGAACACCCTCCACATGCCCCTGAGCGTTTTGGTCTCTCTGCATCCTGTATCCGGTTCTGACCTTGGAGACTGGAGCCAGCAGCCTGTCGTGGTGACTAGAGGACCCCAGAGGTCTGTTGACCTCTGCGGCCCGTGGGCCGGCAGCCTGCTGCCTGACCTGCAGCCACATGAGCGAGGAGAAGCCTCCAGCCTGGCCTCTGATGCTGGGCCTGGGGGCTTGCCAGCCCTGTCCAGTGGAGCGAGCGTTTCTCTGGGCTGCAGCTCTCGGCACAGGCCCGGATGTAGACCTCACTGGCTCAGCTTCTTCAGAGAGCCCAGCCCGAGACGTCATGAACGGTCACATGGACGTCTTTGGGTGGGCAGGGAGGGGAAGTTGACTTTGGTGACCACAGGGGCCACTGCTGTTATGTTAGGAGGAGACTGGGCTCAGAGGTCCTGTGAGGCAGGGTGGGAACAACTTGATGTCTCTCTCTCTCTCCCCAACACATGCTCTGGCCAGAGTCCTCAATTAGCACAACCCCTATTTTTGGCTTCTTTTAAAGCCACACTGTGTAAACCCTCTTGCTCTCAGCCACAGAGTGGAAGGTTTTGCAAAGCCCCGGACAAGGGCTCCTTGGAACCCAGAGGCTGCCAGAGCCAACCAGCCGTTCATCTTCCGCTGCCAGATGGACCTATCTCCTCATCCTAAGAGGCCAGGGTTTTCTGGGGTCCGGAATGGGCAAGCTGTGGCCCCACGAGGGGACCCGGGAAGTCACCAGGCCACTGATGTCCTTCTGCACACTCCACCTCGGCCACTGCTTCATCCCAGGGCCCTCTTAAATGTCAGGCATGGAAGAGTCACTCAGAGGAACGGAAGCGACCAGACGCCAAGGGGTCCAATGAGCGGAGTGCCCAGGACAGCGAGCTAGAGAGACCACTGAGATCAGAGGTCCTGGGACAAGGGATGAAGAAGTGGAGAGAGTCCAGGGCAGTGTGGGGGGTTGCAAAAGGATGCTGTGAGGGTGGACAGTGGGCATCTGTAAAGACTGAAGGAAGGTCTACCTGTTACAGACGTCATTGTGTTTCTGGGAATGGCACACAGAAGTCCCAGGCCCCAGACCGTCCGTGTGACTTTGTTTGAGGACAGAGGGTATGTGCCTGGCAGACGATGTCAGTTGACAGGAAGTGAGGGTGGTTTCTAGTTGGCCCTGCCTGCCCTGTGGTAGAAGACCAGGCAGGAGAATGCCCCGAGCAGGGAGAGAGAGAAGGCAGGGTAGGAGGGTCCCAGTCTGTCCCGATGATGGACAAACACCACGTGCTGATGCTCCTGCAGGCAGGAGGGGCAGTCAGGGACTGCCGACTGCCACCAGAGCAGTGAGAGGCCTGGAACCCCACCCCGCCCAGAAAACCCACACATTCGGTGATGCTTTGCTATGGCACTCAGAGCCGGGTAAGCAAGGCAGCGGCACCAAGGGTGGGTCTCACACAGACCCGCGACTTCAGGGAATTATAGTGTAGCAATATCAGTTCTCCAGCCGAACCCATGTCTCACGCATGGCACGGGCAAGATTCCCTTGGCACCTACTCCTCACTGAGCTATGCGTTTGGTATCAGAGACCAAGTCCTTAAGGGAAAACTGGCGTCGCACAAACAGACAGTGACCATACCACATCACCGAGTGGAGAATGACCGCGTCATCGCACAGCTGCCAAATCACAGCACCACGCACGTGCCAAACCACCCCCCCCCCAATTTCTAGATTGCATCCTTAGATGACAGCCAACTCACATCATTCCGTAACCTTTAGATGACATCATCAGAGAAGTGCCAGATCACAGCACATCACTATATAGCGTCTAGGTTAGACTACGCGACAACTGTCAAAGTGACATCATTGCCTAACTGCCAAGTGACATCATTGCATAAATGTCAAATGACACCATTGCATAAGGGTCAAGTGACGTCACTGCATAAGTGTTGAATGACATCACTTCTTAACTGAAGAAGAAAATGGAAAGCATTCAGCAGCCTTGAGTGCTGAAAGGGCAAATTGACAGAAGTACAGCCAGCATGTTCCTTCAAGGACAGGTTGAAGAGGCTTGGTCTCACGTCCTTTGGACGTGCTGTCAGGAGAGACCAGTTCCTGCAGAAGGACATTGTGCCTGGTCAGGTGGAGGGGTGGCACCAGGGAGGTCTCCTTCAGCAAGATGCATCGGCAGTGGCTGCGACGATCTCGGGCCCAGGAATCATTGTGACGGCGGTGTGGGGCTGGGCGGTGTTTGTTCGGTTGTGCATGGGTCGCTGTGGCAACGTCAGCAACAGAGTCACTGTCACAGCCCAGTGATTTCGCTGCGTCACCGCGGAGCACTGAGGACCGGGGGCCGGCCACGCTGCCAGGCCACATGGCCACCGCCGCGGTCAGCACTGCCCTCGTCTCACATCTTGGCGTGCGTCCCTGCCAGAGCCAGTGGCCAATGGGCAGTGAGCTCTCACGCTACTAGTCCGTGAGCGCCGTCAGATTGTGGGAAGAGAGGGTGGGAGGATGGGGTGTGCTGAGGGACACAGGGACCCTGTGACCCTGACCCGGCTCACACGCCCCACGGATCAAGAAATCCAAAGAGTCGGACGGCGTGTCAGAGAACGACGCTGCAGGGCTTGGAATGGATGCTTTCCAAAGGGAAAGACAGACAAGATTGGAGGTGGGCTCCAGGGTGAGGGGCTGGTGGGGGCACAAAGGTGACCTCGAGGTGCTGGGGCCCACTCAGGGGCTCAGCATTGAAGGCAGGGTCCCAGGTACCCTTGCCCACCCCCGGCCAGTGTCGACCCTGTCTCCCACGTGCCAGGGCAGGCTCGAGGAACAGGAGGCTGCAGGCTGCCAGCAAACGACAAAGGGCATTTGTGTGGGCCTCTCAGCTCCCCGTGGCCGGAGCCTCCGTCACCGGCTGCTAGGCATGTTCTGAGTCCTGCCAGCCCCGGGGTTCCGGCTCCCCCTTGGCTGGAAGCCAGCTCTGGCGTTCACGGGCCAAGCACCTCCCGCTTGCAGCTCCGCCCCTCAGTGTCCTCATAGAGACAACAGGGTGGCCCTGGGGTTTTGCGATGGGAACTTGAGCAAAGGGCCGGGCCCCTCAGAAGCCCTCACAAACAGCCCTGTACATTTTGAGGTCCCCCCTGGGTGGCACAAACAGATGCTTGGCTAATAAATTCCATAGGTGCGAGGCTCAAAGCCACTGGGTGGAGGCACAGAAGAAAGTCCTGGTAATCCAATTCGGGAGAAGCCAGTCATTGGAGATCTGTGGTGGGACATCACTTCTCTGACATGGGGGATGCCCGAGAACAGCACAACCTTGAGCCAGTCCGGGTGGGTCCCCTCAGTGTCAACAGGCTCCTTTTTCTCCCTTCAAAGACTCACCCTCACAGGAGCAGAAAGGTCACCAACTGCCTGGCATTGGGAGCCCCAGCTGAGCGGGAGAAATAGGGGTTTCCATGGACGTCAGTAGGCTAGGTAGTTAGGCACAAGTGGCAGCTGGAACCAGGAAGGAGGACTGTGATGTCTATGGAAATGGGGTTTCCTGTGGGAGTTAGAGGAATGACCCCCCCTTTTTTTCCAGAATGTCCCCCTTCTTCCCCACATACTCTCATGATGATAACTAACTTTCATTACCCTCTGTAAAGATGGGTTCAGGCGGAGGTCAGAGGGGGCCCTGGAGCTCTGAGACCCAAACATGCCAACTCCGCCTTTGTATCCCCAAGCCCAACACTGGCTCCCAATTCTCATCTCTCTTATTTCCTTTTAAAAAATAAATGCCACGCTTTGTTCTGGGGTCTAATCATGGTTATCTTACGTCGAGTCAAGGGCTTCCCACGTCATTTTTTATCCCCTCCGACTTTAATAGGTCTTATTTTTCAGAGCCTTGGGATATCTGGCGAGGCCCTCAGTTTCCCCAGCTGTCAACCGCCCCTCTGCTAAGCAAGCGATCGGAGGCGCTGGATTCTCTGAAGAGGAGTGTGGCATCAGGATGGGACCCACAGGGAATGGGTCAACAGGGGAAGGTTGACAGTGTCGAGGAGTCTGTCTGGCGCAGACCCACAACCAATGCTCATGGGAGCAGCAGCCGAGAGGTCAGAAGGCACACTGCACCGCTGTGTGTCAACCTGCCGCCCAAGGCTGCTTTAACGGGCTGAGAGCCAGGAGGTGACTTTGAGGGCTCAGGTGAGCCTGGCCCGAGCCGTGGTCCCTTCAATCACCTATGCACGTGGGAACTGGACATCGGATGAGGACGCCCACAGAAGAACCAGTACTTGTGGGTGACGGGGTTGGGGGTTCTGAAAGCACCCTGGGCGTCCAAAGGAAAGAACACTCCCGACTTGACGGTCGGTCCAGTCAGTCAGGAAAGACCAGACGACGTTGGTAAAGGAGAGGGACAGTGGAAAAGAGGAAGCCCCCCACCCCCAAGAGGTGTGTGTGGGGGGGCTCAGTGACTGCAGCTATGGGTTCAGGCGTCGGACCACCGTGAGGATGGCCCAGATGTCGTCAGGTGCCGTCCCAGCCACATGCCCCTGCAGCCCCCACCGCCCGAGGCAGAGTGGATGGTCACAATGAGCGTCCCACCTCCTGGCCCTTCCCCATCTCCCTCGGCAGCCCCATTTCTGGTCCAGCGAGGAGCTGGTGGTGCAGAGTGAGGCGCTGGGCTGCGATCTGAACAGCCCAGGGTGGTGGGTCACCAGTCCCCCCGTGAGAGAAAGATGTGTCCCTCTCCTCCCCCAAAGATGCCTGCCTTGGAGACCCCATGGGGCTGTTTTCCTGCTTCCCATGGGGGCCCCCAGGAACTGGAATTGACAGGGAGGGGCCTTGGTGGTTTATATGAGGGACAGCTAACCACAAAGTCAGCAATTCGACACCACAGTCGCTCCTTGGGAGAAAGACGAGGCATTTTACTCCTAGGAAACCCACAGGGGCAGTTCTACCCTGGTTTCTGCCGTTGCTGGGGGGGGGGGTGGTGTTTAGGGGGTGGGAGGGACTGACAGGATGGGCAGTGAGTGTGGAGTGTGGGTTCTGAAGGCGGTGGTGGGTCTGGTGTTCTGGTTCTGGGTGTGTCCCAATTTGGAGGGGGGGTAGGGATTGTGCACCCGTCCTTTGCTCTCTGTCTTGGTCCATGTCATAGAGGGGGAAACTGAGGCAGTGGCAGGCGTTCAAAGTCACAGCGAGAAGAGGAGGAGGGCGTGGTATCTGGACCCCTCCCAGGAGGGGACTTAGGCAGCACAGAACTGGGTGCCCCCTGGAGAGTCCACACGCTCCCCCTCAGGGTGGGGCAGGGACTAGTGTCCCCAGGGTCACGCCATAAAGGCTGCTGCCCGGGAAGACCACCATCATCGCGTGGCAGAAGCCTTGGGACACGGGGCCCCGTGGGCGACGGGTGGTGAAAATGAAGGTGCCAGCTGTGAGGCCATGACCTTTGGGGTGGGGGGGTGATGGACAGTGGCAGGGAGGAGCCTTCGTGGGGCAGTGGGTTCAACCCCGGGGCTGCTCACCGAAGGTCAGCAGTTTGAAACCACCAGCTGCTCCGAGAAAGACAGACCACACTGTCGACTCTCATAATGAGCTACCGTCTCAGAAGCCCACAGGGGCAGTTCTGCTCGGTCCTGCAGGACCGTGGTGAGCAGACAGCCACTCGATGGCAATGGGCTTTGTTTTTTCCTTTCCTTTCACGGTGACCATACAAGGGGAGCGGGCCAGCTTTCCTCCTGCAGGCAAGGCTGCTACACGCCAACCCGGCTGCCAGATAGCGCTTTGGGGCTGTAACCAACCGCCGACAGTCACCCTGTGTCAGAGTCTGAGATTCTAACGAGGCAGGAGGATGGAGCCTGGTCTTGCTAACGGACCACAGGGGTGCTTTTCATTCAAAACCGGCACTGGGGTGGATGTCACCCCGACCCCAACCCTGACACTGTCACCTACTGTCACTGGGGCAGCTGCAGAGTGAGGGTGAGTGGGGCTGACCCCCGCCTGAGGCTGCAGACCACCCAAGAACCCCCACAAGTGACATCTCCAGCCTGTCCCCTCTGTGCCGGGAGGTGTGTGAGCGAGGGAGAAGAGACATTTTCAGGGCGTGTATCCCTAAGGGTCAGAATCCCCAGCTTGCCTAGAATCTTCTGGAAGCACGCCGACAGACAGACACAATGTTGACGGGGGGCTGAGGTTGACAGCCTTTGCAGAGCTAAGGGCCAGGCCCTCCCCGACTCCCTGAGCCCCTGTGGCCAGAGGATGGGGGCTTCCTGTGGGCACCAGCTACCATGAAGGGTTACAGCCTGGGAACCGGCAGGGGCAGTATCACCCTGTCCTTCAGGGTCACTGAGGGTGGAGTGGACGTGACAGCCATGAGTTTTCAGGAGGAAGACGAGGCTTCAGACTCCCGTAATGAGTCACGGTGTGGAGCCCCACCGGGGCAGCTCGGGCGTTCACCAGCTGACCGCGAGGATGACCCACTATGAAGGAAGCTGAGGGTGGGGGCGGGCTCTGGCTCAGTTCTCTGCACCCCCCTCCCCCTTGGGCCTCCCCTCCAGGGACCTCTGACCTCCCGGAGGAAGGCAGAGCCCATGATGGGATTAATTAACCCCGGCCCAGCTGCTTATCCACAAAACCAGGCCATGGGATAAAAGGCCCTTTTGTGTGGCCCTGCGAAAGTAGGGCGCCCGCACACAATAGCAGGCTGGAAATAGGAGGGCCTGTAATAGTTCACTCCCACGGGAACCAGGGGCACGGTTGGGGTCTGGGGTCTGTAGGAGAGACCTGGAGGGTAAGCCTCAGGGCCTCTTCTCAGCAGCCCCCCTGCTCCTTCCAGCTCCCGCCCCCCACCCGCCCCGGGCAGGCCTCCTGGCCCAGCCTCCATCCTGTGAGCGTGGTACCCGAACACATGGTTGCTAGGTGACGGTTGCCCAGAGTCACTACTCAGCTGGTGCTGGGAAACACCCCCAGCAGCCCATCCGCCCGGCTCACCAGAAAGGGACCCGCTTTCCGGTCCCCTCCGACCCGTCCCTTCTGCAAATACTCCAGGTGTGAGCTCTTTCATCGTTCCCAGACAGACCCCGCTCGGCGTGGGAGTGATGACGAAAGGGGCCTGTGCGCTGCCTACAGCACATCGGGCTCAAGCCCAAGGGCAGGCTCCGGGGACACCAGGGCGGGCAGCGCACAGGCAGGTCCACACGAAGCCAGAGAGATAGGAAGTGCCAGTCAGGAGGCAAAAGTGTGGAGAGGGGGTTCCTGCTGTCCCCGTGGACAAGTATTGTGCCCCACAGGCCCAGAGTGGGCAGCTGGACACAAATAACTATTTCATTGATTAGGAAACCCCCACCGCCGGGGTGGGGGTGGGACGGCAGCTTGGGCTGAGTGTCTGGCTTGGGTGGACCTTGTCACAGCAGCTGAGTTTTTCTGGGTCTCCACCATCTGCGGAGAAGAACACCTTTCGCCTGGACCCTCACTGGATGCAGACCTGCCCCAGACCCGTTTGTGCATCTTGACAGACAGCGGCTAGCCTCATCTTTCTCTCTTGGAGGGGCGGGAGGATTTGAACCACCGAGCAAAGGGTTACAAGCACGATGCTTAGCCTACTGCCCTCTGGGCTCTAGGTAGCTCCGACAGGGAGGTGTCCGGTTCTTATTTTGCTGACTGGACGGACAACAGAGACCAGGACATCATGACATAGTGGTGGTGACTCTCACCGATCAGGTGGGAGCCAGGGTTGGACCCCGGGCCCCTGGGTGACTCAGGCACAGGCAGCACCTACCAGTCTGTGGAGGCTTGTGTGTGGCTGGAACAGGATTCAACCAAACTCCCAGACTGAGAGGGACTAGGGGGAAAAGCCTGGAAAACAGCTCCAGAAATGCAGCTGTCTGGGAATTCGGGCCTGGTCTGGGGGATCGAGGGGGGCTTCAGGTCAACCTGACCACCTAGAGACACCGCCTGGTCGGGGGCGGGGGAGCAGGTTCGAAGGCTCTAAGCCCCCGCTCGGGGGCCTCAAGGTTCGCTCCTCACAGCATGCCCCAACGGTGTCTGGGGAAGGTCGTGCTGGGCACAGGCAGTCACCTGCCTTACAGTCAGATGTGGGAGGGTATGAGTGAGGGTCCCAGGGCCTCGGAGTCTCAGTCTGAGTCTGCACCCTGCCTGGGCTGCGTGCCTCCCCTCGACGGCACCCTAGCCCCCCTGCTGCCTGAAGGGGTCCTGGCTGTATACCTTGGACCCTTTTCTCTCCCTCAGGACTGACCCTAAGGCATGGGCCACCAGTGGTCACTCAGCACAAGGTAGGGGCAATCCCAGTGCCATTCAGCAGAGGAGTAGACTCTCCCTGTGCGGAGGAAGGCAGCCCGGATGCCAGCAAAGATGAGGGTGAGCCTGGAACACAGTGCCGTGAGAAATGGGTCAGGTGCAAAGGACAAGACTGAGCGATGCCTCCCATGACACCCCCCTCCCCCCACGTGATAGATGATAGATATAGATAGATAGAGAGAGGTTGTGACTCACTAGAGACACTGCAGGGCAAATACCCAATGGGCAGCTCCTGGGAAGACAGGTGCCCAGGAGTCCCTGGGGGCCACTCTGCACGGTCAGGTGGGGCTCCTGTGAGTGACAGGGGACTGGTCAGTGAGGGTAGTGGCAGGGGCCACTTGTGCCTGAGGTGAGGAGGCTCCAAGTAGGTTATGGGGGCGTGTGGGGAAAAGGCTATCGAGGACACTTGTCCAGCTGGCAGAGCGTGACCCTGGCCACGGATAGACCTCGTGCAGGGGCTGGTGAGACGGTGAGACCAGCCAGGCCTGACCCCTGCCATCAAGCCCATCCACCAGGCCTTTATGAGCCTGGCAATCACAAGGGGCGGGAGTTGAGTGGATGCCTTGTTTTTGCATGCAGGATGGGACGGCTGCCGGGTTTGAACCACTGACCCAGCAGGGAGCAGCCCGACGCCTGCCACACAGACCCTCAGGGTCACCACCGTGGAATACAACTTGACGAAGGGCCCTGACCGAGCAGTCTCCTCAGAGGGGCGGGCAGTGGACCGGTCATCCTGCAAGTGTCCAGGTGGTCACTTGTTCACCCCTGCTGGTCACCAGAGCCGGTGTGGTCCTGACACCAGCCTCCACTTCCCAAGAGGGGTTGTGGGAGTGGGTTTTCCTTGTCCATGGCTTGCAGGGAGGCCATCGGTCTTCCCAGCTCTTTGACACATCCACCAGCCCAGGAGGTGCTGGGGCCAGGTGTGGGGCTGCTCACGGCAAGGTCAGTGGTTCGAGCCCACCTGCTGCTCTGAGGGAGTCACACGAGGCTGTCTGCTGCCCCAGAAATTTAAAGCTCTGGAAGCGCACAGGACTCCAGGGCAGTGGGTTAAAGTCACTCCACAGTCTCTGGCTGGGAGTTTTGTGTCCGCTCCTCCCCACCGATCCATCCCTCCATGCCTATGTTGGCTGGTGGGAGGCGGGGGGGAGAGTCTACTGCACTGGGCAGGAGTCACAAGTCAAAATGGAAGAGGGGCTTGGAAAGACGCACCTCTCCCCTAGAGGACGGGGGTTTCCGCTTGAGCCAAGCAGGGAGCCAATGCAGCTCAGAAATCATTCCTGGCCATTTGCTACCCCCTTCCTGCAACACACAGAACCACTGAACCCCAGGGACTATGTGCCTCTAATTGATTCCTTCCTTCACGCAGGGGCTCTCCAAGCTCCTGCCGTGCCAAGAGCTGCACCTGCGTCCTGTGAAGGAGCAGGGAGAATCTGTCCTTCCCTTGGGGCCAAGGACACCCAGCCAGTCACCACCGAGCAGCAGGGCACTGCAAGGAAGGGGCAGGAGCTGTCAGCCACCCTCTGCCACAGGTGTGCCCAGGCCAGAATTCCAGCACAGGTGGGCTCAGGGAGGGCCAGGTAGATCGAGGCCACAGCTGGTCACTGGGCATGCAACCCGCTCCCTGTCAACAAGCAGTCAAGCCTGGAAACAAAATTCGGTCCACGAGGCCACAGCAGCAGTGGCTCTCAGGAAGGCCCCCAACTGAAAATCAGGCTGCTTCAGACAGCAGCCTCCCACGTGGGGACTGGAAAGAGGCGCTGGGGCCGCAGCAGATACGAGTTGGGCTGCCCAGGAGTGGATGCAGCCTGCCCACTGTGCTGCGGAGAAAGGCACGGAGATGGCGTTCCGTGAGGACTTGCCTTCAAGCGGCAGCCGTCTGTCTGAGTGAGGTGAGAGCCCAGGTCACAGAAGGAAACATGCCCGCCCGAGTGAACCACGGACCGCAAATCATCAAACCCAAGATCAGAGGAGGGGATGGGATCAGACTTGAAACTGCAGACTTTGGGTGTGCGGACGGCTGTGGATGACAGTGGAAGCCCCAACCCGTCTCCTGCATTATTCAGCTCCTGGCACATCCCCCCACCCAACCATTGGCCACGGGAGGAGAATGGCCTTGTTAGCAGACAGGGGACATTAGAAAGTGGGCGGACACAACTGTGGCTGGGTCACCATTGGGCACCTTCTCCTCTGGTCTCCCTCTTGACCCTTCTTTTTTTTTGGGGGGGGGCATCACTGCCCTCAGGTGGTGGGAGTAGGAAGCCCAGCCTTTGCTCTGTGGAACTGGAATCGAACATCCATCCCAGTGGGCCGCAGTCCCACGCACAACCACTACGCCACCGGGGCTCAGCCCTCTTGACCCTTCTTAAGTACGTTGTCGCTTTATCATTTACGGTTATCGTCACCACTGAGGTTGACCTCTGTTTTATCTCGCTACATTTTTTAGGGGGGGGGGAATGTTTTTCTGTATAGGAAATCCTGCATAGGTAAATCTATAAGCTGTCCCTGCATGACTGGTTTCTTGGGGCTCGTGGCAGGGGCGTTTGGGGGGAGACGGGGAGCTAATGATAACGTGTAGAAGAAAGGAAAACAACGTTCCGACGTTGTCGGGGGTGATAATTGCAGCACTCTTTATATGACACGTGGACGTGGATGGTGTGATGTGTAAATGATATGCCAATGAAGCGGCCGGAATCAGGAGAAGGGTGGCGGCACAGGGAGTTAAGCACTGGTCTGCCAGCGAGAGGGCTGCACCCACGGGCTCCCGGGGGAGAAGGCTGATGCAGCTGGCCTCTGTGGAGGTGGACGCTGTCACAGCCTCGGGGCAGTCCTCGTCCATCCAGCAGGGGCTCTGTGAATGGACGCCGGCTGGGCGGTAGTGGGGCTGGTTGGGCCCCTCCCGGGTGGCCCCCCAATATGTCCTCAGCTGTGAACCTTAAGTCTGGCCATTCAGGCCATCTCAGCAGTGACGGGGACAAAAGGCCTGATGTCGGGCCAAGTCGAGGGCAAGGGGGCTGGCCTCCTCGGTGCTGACCTGCAACCCGGACACCAGGCCACTCAATCCCAATAGAAGCGGAGCGACGAGTCTGCTGTGCTTCCTGGGCGGCGTCCCCTAACCCAGGGACTCCCTGCCACCACCACGACCGCGCTCACACCCAGACCAGTGAAGGCCCGGGCTCTGGTTCAGTGGAGCCTAGGGCTCTGGTTCAGGCCCCGCCTGGGTCCCCCAGCTCATGGGCTTGACTGAACCCCAGCTCTCTCCCTCCAGCCTTTGCAGGTCCCTCCCTCCCTCTCCGGCCCTGTCTCTCTCCCTTCTTTCTTCAGAAGGTGACCGTGGGCCCCTCTGTGGTGGTGAAAGAGGTGGGTGGGTTGGGGGGCAGCAACGCGCCTGAGCTGATCACAGACTGCCTGACGGAGTGAGCGACTGAGGGACTGACTGCTTAACTTGGTTGAGAGTAAGTGACTGGTCAGGACCGTGACAGACAGACTGGATGGGTCAATCACCTTTCAAGATCAGCTCTCCCAACCACGGCTGCGTGGACACCTGGGACTGCCATTCAGATCTCTAGACACTGGACAATTCTTGGGGCAACGTCCAGGGCGTCCTGAGCTGAGAGACGAGATGAGCCCTCCCACGCTGGACCTTGACCCGCACCAAGACTGCTGCCCGGTGGGGCAGGACTCGGACCACTCCTCCCTGTCCACCAGCTGCAGCCACATGGCTTTGGAGCCAAGAACAGGGGGACTGTTCAGCCCTGGACATCACCCTGCCAGGTGTGGAGGGGCAGATGGACGTCCTTAGTAGGTGCCAGGCCCACTCAGGATTGGCCCTGCTGGTCACATGGTTGATGTCACGGGTCCCTGAGCATCAGAACTCCCATGTGACCTTGGGGGCTCAGTGAACACACAGGGGTGGGAGGGGTGGTTGAGGGTGGGAATAAGCCACATGGTCCCACACAAGCAGGGGATCAGACTGGGAGTCTTCCCCTCCCCCATTTTCAGTCCCGATGGGCTGGGCTGGGCCAAGTTCTCGATACGTAATGACATCCTGGTGTAAAGCTCTTTCTTACACATGGATAAGAGTCCCTGGATTTGTTTCTCTGATCAACCCCCCCCCCCCCACACACACGTGATCAGATATTGTCATACATGCTTTGGGCAGGCTGTCAAGAAAGACCGGTCCCTGGAGAAGGACGTTCTACTGGGTACAGTGAAGGGCAGCGAGGGAGAGGATGGAAGGACAGACACAGTGGCTGTGGCCTCGGCTCAGGCCTAGGAACCACTCTGCGGACAGCCCAGGACCAGTCACCCCTCCCTGGGGTCTCCAGTCCCCCGAGTCCCCAAGACACTTCCCTTTGCAAACTGAGGGCTGGAAGGAGCCCCAGTCATGCCTATGACTCTTGGCCAGGACCGGTCTCCGTGGAGGGCTGAGGATGAGCCCATCAAAGAGGGCAGGGGGTGCCAGGTGGCCGGTCACCTCCTAGGACCAGTGTGTGTGGGGGGGGGGGGCGGCGAAGCCTCAGATAGAGCCAGGCTTGCCCCGTTCCTGACCCCCGTGGATTTCCATCGCACTTACTGTTGGCGGCATACACAGCTGCCAGCCAGGGCTGACCGACTCCATCCATTAAAGGGCCCAGCAGGACACTGAGCAGGACGGATGCTGCTCTCCCTTGCCAGCCTCACCGCTCATGGAAGGAAACTTCCGGCCACCCATGGAG
>PVJH01030914.1:0-24588 GCA_004026705.1 Nesogale talazaci
CAACCTTCCTAATGCCACGATCCTAAGTTCTTCATGTTGTGGTAACCCCCAACCACAAAATTATTTTAGTTGCTACTTCATAACTGTAATTTTGCTACTGTTATGAAGCAGGCGACCCCTGTGAAAGGGTCACTCAACCCCAAAGGGGTTTTGACCCATAGGTTGAGAATTACTACAGAACAAGGAGTACAAGGAGTCCCCCTCAAAAAAAGAAAAATTAAAGGAAAAAAAAAAAGAACAAGGAGTCCCAAATAGGTCCCAGCAAGGAAAAAATGATAATTACCTTAACACACTTCACATTTATTCCTGGACATACAAACTTCTTCCAAAGAAGGATGGCTTTGCTCTCTCCACAAGTTATGGGATAAGCGATTTCCATATCCTCATTAGCTTCTATAGCACTTGCATCTGAAAAAAGGAAAAAACTATCAAGGTTTTTGAATGGATCTTCAGCAAAGATCCATTCAAAATCTAGTCTCCAGGTTCTTCTGAAAGGCTAACTATTCAAAGTTGTTGGCATTGTTTAGGAATCTTCGAAAAGGTTAGCCTAGCAACTATCGTTTACCAAACTCCCACTACATCCTACCTTTACCATCATTTTACTTGGTTCTTACAAAAATCATAAGGCAATGAATGTTCCCTACTCGTCAAGTATGTAAGACTGGGAAAAGTGAGAAAGGGCAATGAGAAAATGAGATTAAAGCTCAGATTTGTCTAACTTCCAAATCTCTTTTCTTTCCACTGTTTTTTTTCCCACTGACTGTCTTTTAGGAGAAGCCCTCAGCAGCAACTTCTAGGGGTCCACTTTGAGGCAGCCAATTTCTTTTGGAGATTTTTATAGAATAAATATCCTTCAGCAAGAGTGGCTGATGTTAAGCAACTATTACAAAGTGAGAGCCCTAACACCTAGTTAGTGACATCTCTACATGAACCACCATCAAACTGATAGCTCCACAATTGGCAAGGCGCAGTGGCTGGGAGGAAAAACACAGGGCATGCGAGAAGGAAATTTCAACCGGGTAAACTAAAAGCAAAGGTACTACATTAGCAAAATGACTTACCAATCCCTTCATCAATTTTGTGTATCGTGTGAGTTTCTACTGCCACAACTGCTGTGTTGTTCTCCGACCCAGCTTCATAAATCCTGTTGTAAAAGTGTCCATCGATAAACAAACTACATAAATCATGAAAAAATTAATACTCACAGCATGGGGTTAAAAAATTTGCTGTAATCTATCCCATAAGGAGTAAAATAAATATACTTCCCAACTCATTTATTCTATAAACTCCAGAACTGCTTAGCTTCAACCTGAATTTTACATATGAGCAACTGATGATCTGTTAGACTGTCAGCCCCTTGGCCTCCTTTTAACTGCTGATATTGAGCTTCTCCATTGTCTCATTCTACAGATACAGTCAACTTGATTTCTGTATTCCATCGTGAGAAAGCCACATGTACAGTCGCCATTTGTGCTGTAGAAAAAGGTATTTCCATGAACAAGGCTTTAGTCCTGCAAAATTCTGTCATGCAATCTCCAGCTTCATTTTTATCACCAAGACCATGTTTTCCAGCTACTGTTCCTTTTGCATTCCAATCACCAATAACTATCAATGCATTTTAATTGCATGCTTGATCAATTTCAGTCTGAAGTTGTTGGTATAATCCTTTTTTTAAAAACCAATAGCTTTAATGGTTGGTGCATAAATTTGGGTAATATTTGTACTGACTGGGTTTTCTTGTATGGGGACAGACATTGTTCTATCAGACAGAGCATTGTACTTCAAGATAAGTCTTGAAATATGCTTTTTGACAATGCATGCAATGCCATTCCTCTTGATTATGTCATTCCCAGCATAGTGAACGATGATATGATTTTTTTATTCAAAATGGCCAAGACCAGGCCATTTCAACTCCCTAGCACCAAGAATGTTGATTTCCTTGCATTTGATTTCATTTTCATCAAATTCTAATTTTTCTAGATTCACACTACATATATTCCATGCTCCAGTTATTAATAGATCTTTGCAGCTGTTTCCTCAAATTTTGGGGTTGTGCCCCATCGGCAAATAAAGGTTCTGGAGGCTTCACTCCCACAGGCTTTACTGCGTCCACGTCATTATAGTCACTCTACTTAGAGAAGGCAGCTCTTCCTCAGTCATATTTTGAATGCCTCTGACCTGAGGGAGAAAGATGAGGTTTTCTGTTCATATAAAGAGCTAGAGTGTAGGAAACCCACAGAGGCAGTTCGACCCAATCTATAGCATTGCTGAGTCAGAAATGTTTGTTTTTGTTTGTTCTTTTCCTGACTTGAGAGGCTCATCTTCTGTCACTTTCTGACCATGTTCTGCTTCTGTTCATCAGGTTTTCAGTAACTGATGATGTTTTGATGCTATCTATAGGATTTTCAGTAGCTAATTCCTCAGAAGTGGACAGCCGACTGCTTCTTCGTAGTCTGCTTGCTCTTATGTTAAGAAGTTCTACTGAAACCTGTTCCCTTTTGATGGCCTATTGGCATTTGAAACACCATTGATAAAGCTTTCAGCATCACAGCAACACGCAAGCCACCACAGAACAACAAATGACAGATATTAGCTTAGCACATGATAAAGTCATATGACACAATTATCCTGATCAAATTTAAAAAGCGGTAATCATTGGAAAGTTTAAGGCAAAAAGACTCATGACAACAAAAATGTTGACCACAGAAGTTGGTGTCTCTTGTTGGAATCTGGCCGCTTTAGCACTTTTAAAAATCATTTTACGGGCATCAAAGGAGTGGGTTGGGGGAGAGGTCGGGCAGTGTACGATATGACATAACAATGTATAAAGTATTGAGGGTTGGAGGGGAGGAGAGACCAGGGGAAGAGGGGAAGGAATGGAAAAGCCGATACTAGGGGCTTAAGGGAAAAGGTGGACGATTAGAGAACAATAATAGAAGTGGACATGAGAGGATGCTTGACGAGTATGCTTTTTTATATATTGTGAAAAACGATGTATGAGCCCCTAATAAAATGATTGAAAAAAAATCATTTTACTGGGGGCTCATACATCGTTTTTCACAATACATATATACATATATTGTGCCAAGTATCTTCGCATGCCTGCTGCCATCATCATTTTCCACACTTTAGCATTTTTAAGACCCTAGAACCAAACTGACATACATAGCACCTAGTGAAAAACATAGATACTGGGCCCACGATAACTAGCAGCAACTAGAGGCACCACGCAGAGGAAGATTATCGATAACCAAGTCACTCTAAAATGTCTTCTTTGTTTGTTCTTTTGGTTTTTGGGGCATCACTGCCCTCAGGTGGTGGGAGTAGGAGGCCCAGCCTTTGCTCCGTGGAGCTGGAATGGAACCTCCAGCCCAGTGGGCCGCAGTCTCGCGCAAAACCACTACGCCACCGGGGCTCAGCCCCTAAAATGTCTTCTAAGTAATGTATTCTTGATACATTTAACAAAATACATTGAGCTCCTTTTCTTCATTTCTATTATTCCTGTATTTATTATACCTCACTATTTGAAAGCATTGCCTGAGTAATATGTCAATACACCTCTGCATCACTGACCACGCACTGCCATGACACCTCTAGCTCAGATTCCAGTTCTGATTTCTATGCCATGACAAAGCTGCTAAGTAAACAAAATCCAAAGGACTCTGACAAACTTACTATGACTAAAATAATCGTGTTACTGTCCTTCTACTCCCCAAACTACCATTCTTTTTTTTTTTTTTTGGGGGGCATCACTGCTCTCCGGCGGTGGGAGTAGGAGGCCCAGCCCCACTGCTGGAATTGAACCTCCGTCCCAGTGGGCCGCAGTCCCGCGCACAACCACGACGCCACCGGGGCTCAGCTCCAAACTACCATTCTTCCTGTACTCCCCCATCCTTTTTAATTGCCCTACCCAGCACTCTGTGGCTAAGCCAGAGCCTAAGCATTACAGTAGATTTCTCCCTTTTCTAAAATCCTCTTCAACTCCCCCAGAGTCAATTGCCAAATAACTACCAGATGTGTTTTATCATTAATCTCATCTCTCCCACTGCTACTACCTTAAATCAGGCCTAATCATCAGGCCACACAACCTTGCATGTAGCTCATCTACTACAGTTCCATAATAGTGATCACGTAACTCCCTTCTTAACATCCTTCAAGAATCTCTCCTAACCATTAAAATAAGGTCCCAAATCCTTAATATGATACTTCAGCCCCTCCAAGATCTGGCCCCTGACTTCAATTCTCTTCAAGCCCTACTTTACAATTCCAAACCCGTTAGTCTATTTACAGTTTCCCAAAATGTCATCTTTTTTTAAACATCTATGTGGCAATAACTAGACTCTATAATACTAGGATTGCAACCATCAGTATGGCTTTCAACTTTCTTTCTTTCTTTCTTTTTTGGTGGGCATCACTGCCTCTGGTGGTCGTGGGCGCTACCCAGCCGCCGCTGGATTTGAACCACCAAGCCTGCGGGCTGCCATTCCGCACTCAACCACTTATGCCACCGGGGCTCAGCCCGGCTTTCACCTTTATGTAAAGAAAACCAAATGCTCACACCTGTACCAATAGCATCATGATAAATGGAAGAAAGAAATAGGTTGTCCAGGATTTTGTCTTGCTTGGATCCATGATCAATGTTCACAGAAGCAGCAGTCAAGAGACCAAAGAACGCACTGAATTGGGTAAACCTGCCACACAGACACTCTAAAGTGTTGCACAGCAAGGAGGTTATTTTGAGGACCAATCCATGGCACTTTCAATTGTCTCCTCGCATGTGAAAGTTGAACACCGAATTAAGGAAGATAGAAAAGAACTGATGCTGAAGAAGAACATTGAAAGTAGCATGGACTGCCAAAAGAACAAACAGATCCTGTGGCAATCCCCTAATGTGGTGTCAATTTGAGGATTAAGAGTGTAGGGGTGGAGTCTAGCCTACCAATCTGGAGATGCTTCTACCACCACTGGATACACAAGACTCTGCACCCCCTGGCCTGTGATTGTCCTGGTGTCATTGCATGTGTTCCACGAGTCTGAAGAGAACTTAGATTGGTATTGGACATATGGGCTAATATCGGACTTATGACCTTGAATTAGGCTAGGCTGGGATGTTTTGTTGATGTATGGCTGCTCTTGTATATAAAGCTCTTTTTTTTGTTGTTGTTGGGCATCACAGCTCTCTGGCGCTGGGAGTAGGAGGCCCAGCCCCACTGCTGGAACTGAACCTCCGTCCCATTGGGCCGCAGTCCCGCGCACAACCACTACGCCACCGGGGCTCAGCCCAAAGCTCTTTCTTATACACATAAGAGTTTCTATGGCTTTGTTTCTCTAGTCTGTCCAACTGATACAGCTCTCTTGGAGGAAGCACAACGAGAACGCTCCGCAGAGGCAATGCTGGTGAGACTTTTTCGCATGTACTTTGGACATATTATCTATCAGGAGAGATCAGCCTTTGAAAAAGAACTTCCTGCTTGGTAAAGTAGAAAGCAAACTCACTGCCATCAAGATGTCATAGGGCAGAGTAGAACTGCCCCCGTAAGTTTCCAAGACTGTAACTGACTCTGGGAGTCGAAAACCTAGTCTTTCTCGGAACAGCTGGTGGTTCTGAATTGCTGACCTTGCAGTTAGCAGCCCAGCAAGGAACCACTATGCCACCAGGGCCTTGATGAAGTAGAGCGCGTGGGAAAAAAGACCCTCAACAAGATGGCTGTGGTCACACATGTGCGCAATTGTGAGGATGGCACGGAACGAAGCAGTGTTCAGTGTCCTGAGGTCACCGTGAGTTGGCTCTAACTCGACAGCACACAACGAAAACGTGCCTGTAGAGACCTACTGGTTCAGTGGTGGGTGAGGCATGGCCTGCTAACAAAAAAGTGGACAGTTTCAACCCAGAAGCTGCTCCACAAAAGAAAGATGTGGCAGTCAGCTTCTGTAAAGATTTACACCTTCAACATCCTGTGAAACAGTTCTCGCCTCTGTCCTATAGCTTCTGTGAGTCAGACTTTACTTGATGGCAGTGGATTTGATTTTGTATAATGCTTTTTCTATTTCTTCCATCTAAATTCCTCCAGTATAATCACTTACTCCCACTTTGTGAATCCAATTATACTTTGTCTTTTTTTGTTGTTTTTTTTTGGGGGGGCATCACTGCCCTCTGGTGGTGGGAGTAGGAGGCCCAGCCTTTGCTCCTGTGAGCTGGAATTGAACCTCCATCCCAGTGGGCCACAGTCCTGCGCCCAACCACTACGCCACTGGGGCTCAGCCTCCAATTATACTTTGTCATAACAACTACCACAATAATAAATCCTTATTTACCTATCTGTCTCCTCATGGGCATAGTTTACAAAGTCTTTGAGAGGAGAGATTAGGTCATTCATTTATTCAGTTGTGCATGTCCAGGACATAACATGCTATGTGGAACATGGCAAACCAAACTCAATGCCATCAAGTGAATTCTGACTCATAGGGACCCTGTGCAGGGTTTCAGAGACTATAAATAAATCTTCATGGAGACAGTTTCTCAAGGTAGCTGATTTTTTTGAACCAGTGCCCTTGCAATTAGAAGTCCCATGCCTAACCAACAGCATTACCAGAACTCCTTGGAACATGGCAAAATACCAATAAATAGCTATCTAATGAATGAAGATTATGAGGAACATTAGAAGCCATCACTTCAAGTACAAAGAGTAAACTGTTTCTAAATTGAAAAATGCACTTAAAAAAATAAACTCTTACTTATACATAATTCCAGCAGCAGTAAATAAAATTATACTTTGGAGTAGGAAGCAGGGGGCATAGTCAGCCAGTCAGTCTGTCTATCTCTCTCTTTATATATATATGAAATATATTATATATACACACAAATTTTTATCAGGGAAATATTTTCTAAAGTAACTCAGGGTAATGATAGATTTAGGTTAATTATCTACTACACCTAGAGTCAAAAATCATATGATGTTTAGTTGAAGAAACTGCAGAGAGATTGGAACTGTCATACATTGCTGGTGAGAATGTAATTATGTCCAATCATAAGACATAGTGTACCTCAAACAACTGAGAATAGAATTTGATCCGATGACAAAACCACAAAGCAACTCACTGCATGGATGGACCTGGAGAACATTATGTGGAATGAAATCAGCTGATCATAAAAGGTCAAATATTATGAGACCACCATTAAAAACTTTCATATCAAAGGAAACAGATTTTGAAGTTTGCCAAGATGGATGGAGGGTTAGGAAGGTAAGAAAGCAATGGGCTAGTCTGTAAATAGGTGTTAACTTGGGTGAAATGGAAGATAGTAGTCCACAAAATGAAGAAGACAAATTAGGGAGTGGGTGAAGGGTAAAGTAGTGGGGACGTTTAGGAGTGGCTTAAACTTTTTATGAATATTAAGCTGATGATTTGCAATGTAAAACTCCACTGAATCTGTAATTTGGGGGGGGGGCATCACTGCCCTCTGGTGGTCATGGGAGCTACCTAGCCTTGCGACTACTGAATCTGTAATTTGTTAAAAAAATCAGTTTTAAAAATCAGTTAACGGATTTCAAAATCAGTTATATTCACAATGTTAACAAGACATTGCAAGATACTAGCATGACTTGTAACTCATCCAAAGAAATATGGTGAAATTTATGTTTATTACAACTTTAAGGGGCTGAGCCCCGGTGGTGTAGTGGTTGGGTGCGGGGCTGCGGCCCACTGGGACAAAGGTTCAAATCCAGCAGCAATACTGGGCCTCCTACTCCCACCACCAGAGGGCAGTGACCCCCCCCCCCCCAAAAAAAAAAAAAACAACTTTAAGGGTAAGTTTATTTGTTGAAAACTAATAATCCACACGTTGTTAAGTTCTTCGTATTCATAATGGTAGGAGAAATATTCTACTTAAGTGAATATTGATTTAAAAGGAAATATTCTCGGGCTGAGCCCTGGTGGCGTAAGTAGTTGAGTATGGGACTGCGGCTCACGGGTTTGGTGGTTCGAATCCAGCAGCAGCTCTCAGGAGCAGTGCTGGGTAGCTCCCATCACCATCAGAGGGCAATGATGCTCCCCCCCAAAAGAAATAAAATACAAGGAAATATTCTCAAAATATTAATTATTATTATATAAACTGAGAGGTCCCTTGCTACCTGAGAGAGCTGATATATCTCCATAAGACTTCAATTTTCAAATAAGGAGAAATGTGATGTGAGCATGAAAGGGAAAGTAGGGCTACACCTACCTTCCAAACCTATTTTTTTTATTTAAATTTTTATTTAATTTAGTCCATTACATTTGGAGTGAATTTCCTTCATGGAAGCAAGTCAGCACTTTGAGTAACCTTATAAAGTACTAAAGTAACTCAAACTTCATCTCAGACATTCTATTATGAATCCAAAATGAACTGAAGAACTGAGAATGGTGATGGATTCCTCACACTACTACTCCTAGAAACTTCTTGAACAAGCTATAAAATATTTCATTTGAAGAAAAAAATATGTGGGCTGAGCCCCGGTGGCGTAAGTGGTTGTGTTCAGAACTGCGGCCCGCAGGCTTGGCGGTTCAAATCCAGCAGCGGCTCTCAGGAGCAGCACTGGGTAGCGCCCACGACCACCAGAGGCAGTGAAACCAAAATTATATATATATATATATTTGAAAAAGTTAACACTAAAATCTATCTTGAAAAGTTATCAGCATTTATAGCTTCATAAATATCTTGATAATAGTTTTATACCTGAGTCTGTTTTTCAAACATGTAAATGTTACCACCTTTTAAAAGAACTCTAGTTTTGATACAAAAGCATCATCTTATACAATGTTTCAGGTTCTATATGTTCCTATCAGACTATTACTAGATGAGAGTCTACTTTTCTTCACATATATTCCTGAAAACATACTATATATAAAATATCAATACTTGAAATCAAGTATCAAATGTCCTGTATTTAAAAGCTAAATAGACAGAAAATTTTTTTTTTTTTTTTGTGGCATCACTGCCTTGGTGGCAGTAGGCAGAAAATCTTTTTGTTTTTTTTTTTTGGGGGGGGGGAGCATCACTGCTCTCCGGTGGTGGGAGTAGGAGGTCCAGCCCCACTGCTGGAATTGAACCTCCGTCCCAGTGGGCCGCAGTCCCGTGCACAACCACTATGCCACCAGGGCTCAGCCTTTAAAAGCTTTTTAATTGTCTCTTAATTTATGTCCAGTTTTCACATGAACACTATTAGGTGTTCTGGAATTTCCCTTCTTCTCAAGGATGTCCACAATCAAATGCCTTCACACAGTCAATGAAATGCAGGCAAACAAACATCTTTCTGGTAGTCTCTGCTTTCAGCCAGGATCCATCTGACAACAGCAATGAAATCTCATTTCACTTCTGAATTCAGACTATGCCTCTAGCACAGTGGTTGGCAAACCATGACTTGTGAGCCATATGTTGCTCTTTCAGCGTGAGCGTGCAGCTCTGAAGTAACATCAAAAACATTTGAAGGTTATTATTTCAGATCACGGTGATGTCATTTGTTTGGAAAAACATACTTAAGACTCTTGAGAGACTTTAAAGTTGTTAGGAGGGGCAGGATTGGCTCTTTGGTCTCTAGAGTTTGCCGACCCCTGCTCTAGCAGATCCCTATCAATGGACTGTTGCAACCTTTGCTGGGTGATCTTAACCTAGAATTTATTTACATGTGATATTAATGATATTATTCAATAATGCTGGGTCATCTTTCTTTGGAATGGGTACAAAAACGCATCTCTTCCAGTCTGTTGGCCAAGTAGCTACTTTCAAATTTCCTAGCATAGGGCAGTGTGCTAGTCTAGGTAGACTAGAGAAACAAATTCATACACACTCTCATGTATAAGAAAGAGCTTTATGTATAAGATCAGTTGAATATTAAGAAAACATCCTAGTCCACTCCAGATCAAATCCATAGGTCTGATATTAGTCCTATGTCCAATACCAATTTACAAAGTCCTCTTCAGACTCCTGAAACACACGCAATGATGCCAAATGCAGGAAGTTCACATGCCAGAGGGGGAAATCTTATAGATCCAGTGGCACTATAAGCATCTCAGCACTGGCAGGGGTCTCTGCCAGCTCCCAGGGTTCTGGCTGCATCAAGGCAGCTTCACGTGGCTTCTCCTCAGAAGTGTCTCACAGGGAGTGAGCAGAGAGAGATAGACAGTCTCCCACCTCCACAGAGGAAACAGCAATTAAGAGACGAGTTGAGTCTGGCCACTGACACCTGTGGACCTGGCTTATAGGAACGACAAGAAAAGATTAGAGCGGGTTCACTGGTCTGAAGTTTATGACCTAGTACAAGGGGGCTAGGTGTATTGAAAATTTGTGACAGTGCCCATGGTCTAAAGACAAAGCAGCCAATGGACACCCTGTTGACCAGAACCTGGCTAGATGAGATGTTTGAGCCAGTGAACTGCTACATATTGCTGCAGACTTTATGGATGGTCTGTCCTGATTTGACTTTGCTTATGGATGTGAATTTCACAAGGTTCCAACTGAAATGAAGATTCTTCACGCAAAAGAATATGACTGTCTCCTCAGAGCACTGGGTTGAGGTAAATGGGCAAAGCAGAAACTGGATACCCAAAATTGGGGGATAAAGGCATTCAGTCGTAGGCTTACAAACTTTCATTCATGGGGGGATATAATCATAGGATTATAGGATAAGGGTATAGGTGTTACTAATTGTAATTGTTAGGCATAGGATATTTGCTTTGTTCACTTATATAGAATGTTATGCTTAAATGAGGGTGGCATTGTAATGCATAAATGGTATGCATTTTAGTTTTATCCTATTAGGTACAGATATGATTCCAAATAATGTTTATTTGAAAATTGTATATGGCACAAGAGTTATGTGAAAGTGACAAATTGACAAGGGGTGGTTCTGCGGTAGTTTTATAATTGATTGTCAGTTTGAGAGGCTTATGAGTGAAGGAGTGAAGTCTAACCTATAACCAATGAGGGCTCTGTGTGGGCATGGCTTTCCTCTTGAGGATTCTGGGAATGGCTGTATTTCTGTATGAAATGTATGAGGGCAAGAGACACTCTCTTGGCTCACTTCTTGAGAGACTATCTGCTGAGAAGACACATAAAACTATGCTAGTACACTGGAAACTGGAGGAGCCCCGTGGAGACCCCTGCCAGCACTGAGACGCTTTCAATGCCAGTGGATCTACAAGACCACCCTACCTCCACCCCTGCCAACTGCCTTTGATCGTCCTGCATTCAGTGTCATTGCATGTGTTTTCTGAGTCTAAGAGGACTTGATAGATTGGTATTGGACATATGGGCTAATATTGGACTTATGGACTTGATCTGGACGGGACTGGAATGTTTTCTCAATATCCAATTGTTTTGTTTTGTTTTGTTTTTTTGTGGGCATCACTGCCTCTGGTGGTCCTGGGCGCTACCCAGTGGCGCTTCTGAGAGCTGCCGCTGGATCTGAACCACCAAGCCCGTGGGCCGCAGTCCCGCACTCAACAACTTACGCCACTGGGGTTGAGCCCTCCAATTGCTTTTGTATATAATCCTCTTTCTTTTTTTTTTTTTTAGGCATCACTGCCCTCAGGTGGTGGGAGTAGGAGGCCCAACCTTTGCTCCGGGGAGCCGGAATTGAACCTCCGTCCCAGTGGGCCGCAGTCCCACGCACAACCACTACGCCACCGGGGCTCAGCCATAATCCTCTTTCTTACACATGAGTCTCCCTGGACTTGTTTCTCTAGTCTACCCAGACTAACACAGGCAGCTTCATCATCTTGTTGAAACACTTCAATTAATATTCCATCAATTCCTGGAGCCTTTTTTGGTTTTTTGGGCATCCCTGCCCTCAGGTGGTGGGAGTAGGAGGCCCAGCCTTTGCTCCGTAGAGCTGGAATTGAACCTCCATCCCAGTGGGTCGCAGTCCCATGCACAACCACTACGCCACCAGGGCTCAGCCCCCATTGGTTCTTACTAATATGTTACCACCTGATATGATAAAATGCTGACTAGTTCTTTTTGGAAAAGCAACTGTGTATGCTTTCCATCTTTTATTATTATCATTATTATTGTTAATTGGGAGTTAATACATATATCAAATCATTTCATAGTTCATTTTCCATCTTTTTTTTGATGTTTCCTGCATCATTCAGTATTTTTCCCATAAAATCCTTCACTACTGCAACTCGTGGCTTGAATTTTCATACATTCTTTCAGTTTAAGACATGCTGAGCATGTCCTTTCTTTCTGGTCTAACTCTATGTCTGCATATTTCATTATAATATTTTATTTTGTCTTCTGTAGCAGCCCTTGGAACTTTTCTGTTTAGCTCTTTAACTTGCTCACTTCTTACATTTGCCTTAGCTAGTTCAGGATTAAGAGCAAGTCTCTGTCAGAGTCTCTTCTGGCATCCACTTTGATCTCCTTTCTTTCCTGCCGTTTTAATGACCATTGTTGGCTTCGTAAATGATGTTCTTGATGTTCTCCCACAGCTCTTCAGGTCTTTTTTCGCTCATATTTAACGCAGCAAATCTGTGCTCGAGAAGGTCTTCAAAAATCAAGTGGAATAAACTCAAGGTTGAATTTTGGCTCTGATGGACTTAGGTTAGCTTCAGCTTCAAGCTGCACTTACATACGCACAGTCAGTGGTCTCTTCCACAGTCAGCCCCTTGGGCTCCTTTTAGCCACTGTTAGTGATGGATTCCCACAAATGTAGTCAGTTTGGCCTCTGTGTATTCCATCTAGAGAACTCAATGTGGATAGTCCTCCTATGTGTTGTTGAAAAAGGTACTGGCTATCAACAAGTCACTGGTCTCGTAAAATTCTATCACGTGATCTTTAACTGTGTCTATCACGAAGGCTATATGACTACGCTACTTCCTCTTCATTTCTAACTTTTGCATTTCAATAACCAATAATTATCAATGCATCTTGATTTTGTTTGATCAATTTCAAACCAAAGATGTGGATAGAATTGTTCAATTTCTTCACCCCTACCTCTAGAGGTTGGTGCAAAAATTTGAATACTTGTATGATTAGACTTCCTTGAAGGCAGATAGATACAATCCTACTACAGATAACATTGTACTTCAAGATTAATTTTGAAATGCCATTTTTTATGACATTTTGATTGTCATCCCTGGCACGATGAAACATATGATTTTCTGATTCAAAATGGCCAGCACCAGTTTCAGCTCACCAGTATCTAGCATATCGATTTTTATGAGTCCCATTTCACTTTTGTTTGTTTCTTTGGCATCACTGCCCTCTGGTGGGAATGGGAGGCCCAGCCTTGCTCCTGGAGAGCTGCTGCTGGATCTGAACCGCCAAGCCAGTGGGCCGCAGTCCTGCACTCAACCCCTACACCACCGGGTCTCAGCCCCCCCCACCCCATTTCATTTCACAAATTCCAATTTTCCTAGATTCATATTTTATATGGTCCAAGTTCAGCTTATTAGATTTTTGCAGCTGTTTCTTTTCATTTTGAGCCGTGCCCCATCAACAAATGAAGGTCCCAAAGGCTTTACTATCACACAGGCTTTACTCAACTCATGTCATTATGATCAATTTTAAGAAGGCAGCTCCTGGGCTGAGCCCTGGTGGTGTACTGGTTGTGAGCGGGGCTGCGGCCCACTGGGACGGAGGTTCAATTCCAGCAGTGGGGCTGGGCTTCCTACTCCCACCACCGGAGAGCAGTGATGCGCCCCCCGCAAAAAAAAAAAAAAAAAAGAAGAAGAAGGCAGCTCTTCCGAATCATATTTTGAGTGTCTTATGACCTGAAGGCTCATCTTGTGACACAATATCTGACAATGTTATGCTGCTTCTACTCATAAGGCCTTCAGTGTCTGAAATGTTTCAAAGCTACAGATATGGTTTTCTTTCGGTGGCTAATTCCTCTCAAGTGTATAACCAATTTCCTCTTCATAGTTTATTCTTTTTTTTTTTTTTGGCATCACTGCTCTCAGGTGGTGGGAGTAGGAGGTCCAGCCCCACTGCTGGAATTGAACCTCCGTCCCAGTGGGCCGCAGTCCCGCGCACAATCACTACGCCACCAGGGCTCAGCCCCATAGTTTATTCTTAGTCTGGAAACTCCACTGAAACCTAATCACTCTAGGTGACCCTGCTGGCATTTGAAATACCAGTGACACTGCTTCTAGCATCACTGCAACATGCAAATCACCACAGTAAGATAAAATGATAGACATGTAGTAGAAATTATATTATAGTAGTTGGGAAGTTAGAGGTGGCTGATATATATATATATACACATTTGAAAACCTAGGCTTGGTAATTCTCCCATCCCTGAGGGTCACAGAGCTTTCTGTAGAAATACACTTGCAGTTTCCAGGTCTGATCTGCTCTGACTCATCACTGTGCTGTATTTTGGTAAACATGTTATCAAGACCCTGTGCTAAGTAGTGTGGATAAGTCAGATGAGGGAGGCATATAGCTTACTCTCCAGGAGAAGGAAAGAGCAAGTCAGCAGCTGACTGTTACAAAAACTATTTAAGCTATTGAGATGAACACTTGGTCACTCTAAGAGATTAATGTTGAACGTACCACTGTACTAATAACCAACCACAGAAATTATCATTTCCCTTCCCTTTAAATTGAACTAATAATTGTCAGAATATCCAAATCTTTAGCCACTTACCCTTGCTGCACAGGTTGTAACTGCAAGATCACCTGAGTTTTAGTGTCTTCAGGGTTCTCTCCTTCATTTCCTTCAGTGGGTACCACAACCACATCCCCCACTGGGACACTCACTTCCGCATTAGCCATCATTCACATGAAGTCAGCGAGATGAGTTGCTGTCCAGAAAAAGAAAAGAAATAGTAAAATAAATAAATAAATAAAAATCTGGTTTTAACAGATAGTGACCAAAAATAAATCATCTTATTTTGACACACACACACACACAAAAAGCGGGGGGGGAGACAGGACTGGAGGAGTGAGACCAAAATAATGACTTCAACTCCGAGGGCATCCTGGACTGTGACAAGGTGCTGACAAAGGCCCTGATCTGAATGCCTCAGAATGCCATAGTTATTATAGGCTTTCTTCATAGGTCTCATCCATCTAATGCAGCTGTTCTCAACCTGCGGGTCACGACCTTTTAGGGGATGAAGCGACCCTTTCACAGAGTTGCTCAACTCATAATAATAGCAAAATTACAGTTATGAAGTAGAAACGAAAATAATTTTATGGTTGGAGGTGAGCAAACCATGAGGAACTGTATTAAAGGGCCATGGCATTAGGAAGGATGAGAACCACTGATCCAGTGCACGCTGGCGCCAACTCTACCCCCTTGTGAGACCCCATTCTGCATAACTCTTCCCAACGCAACATTCAGTGACATCAAGTCAGCAGTTTGAAATCAGCAGTGCTGTAAATATTACCACCAATGATATTGATAAGCACTATAAATCAAGGTTTGTTCCCCCCACCCCCACCCCGGAAAGCTAGTTTACCAGCACACCATTAATTCCATCCCAAACAGGGAGTTCTTGAAAAGTAAAAATTTTTTAAATAAAAAAGTAAAAATCACCTTATCTATTTTTTTGAATCAGCCATTATGCCTCATCAAGTACTCTGTCCTTTGCAAATACTTAATATCTACTATCTGAACTAAGTTGATGTGACGGTGGGTAACAGTGAATATTGTTGAATAAATGCTAAAGTCTCAGTTGTGAAAACCCTGGAAACTTAATACCTCTTTGCCTCAGACTAAATGGAAAGGCGATCTTGCCTTGCAGGGATGTTGGGGAAACCAAAGCCAAACTCACTGCTATCAAGGGCAACAACGCATAGTGACCCCTGTGAGTTTGGGGCTGTAAGTGTTTAGGAGAGTAGCAAACCCACCGTTCTCTGGCAGGGCAGCTGGTGGTTCCCGACAACTGTGGGCTCTGAGGATCACAGCCTAGTGTGTGACCACAGCCACCTGTGTCCTTAACACTAGATACCTGAAAGATTTCAGATAGTCCCAATCTAAATGAAAACTCAAGAGGACCCCAGAATACGATAAAGCTATTAGTCTTCATAAGTAAAAAGAGTCACTTTAGAGAGTGCATTTATTTTAAATGTGAGTATATAATTTAAGACTACATGAATTGAAAAAGGCCCACAATGAATTAAAGTTTAAATAAGTAACTAGTGGTCAAAAGACACAATCCACATCTCAGCTCTGCCCTATTGCTTGTCTATAATAAATACTTATCTATGGCACTCAAGGTTTCCCTTATTTGACCCCTTAAATACTTCCCCGACTTATATGCAACTATAATACCCTGAGAATCTTAAACACTAGTCATACCATCCGCCCACTGTTCTAAGAGCATATAATGTACTTTCAGGTTTCTATACCTTTATTAAATAATAACAGTTAACCCCCAAAACACCTTACTTTCTCCCTTTAAGGTCCAGTTCAAAGGTTATTCTCCAAGAATTCACTGTCAAGCCACTCTCTCTTCTGCATTCTTCCTGCCTTTGATTTATAGCTCTTTTCCTAGTTTTTATCACACCATCTCCTGAACTACATGCAATTAATAGAAGAGATTTAGGGCCCACCACTGCACTATTAGGAAAAGCACTGTGTCTTATCTGAAAACATATGTCTCATTGAATGTGGTGATTATTACACAACTTTCTAATATGATTGAACCACTGAATCAGATCATGTGAATTATATGCCAATAAAACTGCTAAAAAATATTAAATAGGGCTGAGCCCCGGTGGCTTAGTGGTTGTGCGCAGGACTGCGGCCCACTGGGATGGAGGTTCAATTCCAGCTCCACAGAGCAAAGGCTGAGCCTCCTACTCCCACCACCTGAGGGCAGTGATGCCCCAAAAAAACCACAAAAAAAAAAAAAAAATTAGGGGCTGAGCCCCGGTGGCATAGTGGTTGTGCGCGGGACTATGGCCCACTGGGATGGAGGTTCAATTCCATCAGTGAGGCTGGGCCTCCTACTCCCACCGCCGGAGAACAGTGATGCCAAAATAATAATAATAATAATAATAATAATAATAATAAATTTTAAAAAGTTAAATAAAAATGTGTCTCCTATAATCTTTTTCATCGTAAACAGATATTATGCTGTTCAAATTTATTTTGGCTTACAGAATCAAGTTAAAATTCCTGACTGTACATCTGCCCTTCATAATTTTCACAATGGGGGGGGGGGCAATCACTGCCCTCTGGTGGGAGTAGAAGGCCTAGCCTTGCTCCTGGATTTGAACCTCCTTCCCAGTGGGCCGCAGTCCTGTGCACAACCACTACGCCACCGGGGCTCAGGCCCACAATAATTTTTTATATTCCCTCCAAAACCTATTGCTATGTTCATTTGTTTTAATCTAAGTAAATTCATCTACCTCCATCCCTACCCCACAACAACCATTTTTCTTGTCAGAAACTAAGGAGTTATGTTTGACTTTTTCTTTGTAAACCCACCAATTCTATCCATCCTAATATTCATGTCTCTCTTAACCATCCCCATTCTCCATCTTCAAAGTATAGATTACAAATTGGGCTGCTAATCCCAAGGCTAGCGGTTGGAAACCACCAGTTGCACTGTGAGAGAAAAATGAGGCTTTCTGCTCCAGTAAAGACTGACAGTCATGGACACCCACACTGACCCACAGGGTCACGATGGGTTGGAGTCAACTCAAAATGAGAGTGATTCTCCATTGTCACTAGGCCACCACATTCTCTTGCTCGGATTTTTCCAGTTGCTTCTCACTGTATCCTAATCTCTGAACTCTTCTAACTCATTCTCCACAGTGCTGCCAGAGTAACCTTACTACAGCTGCAGCACAGTTTTCCATTTAAAAACTCTTCAGTGGGCTGAGCCCTGGTGGCATAGTGGTTGTGCGCGGGACTGCGGCCCACTGGGACGGAGGTTCAATTCCAGCAGTGGGGCTGGGCCTCCTACTCCCACCACCGGAGAGCAGTGATGCGCCCCCCCCCCCCAAAAAAAAAAAGATAAAGGGCAAATCCCTTGATTTGGCTTACAACACCCTCTCCATGAGCCTTCCTCACAAGCTTCATTCCCCATCATTCTTCCCCACTCCCCACCCCACTCACATCCTGACTCCTGTCATTGAGGGTTTTATTTTTTTTTCTCATTTTCCTCCCCTGAGTCACCACACTTGTTTCCTCTAGCTGGAATTATTCTTTCTTCCCCTTTGGTTAGTTCTTGTTAACTGTGTGACTTTCTCTTTCCTAATTAATTTTAAGTGTGCTGATTCTGCTGGGCAAGTAGGTGGCCCATCATATGGTAAGTTCAACAATATGAAGGGGTTTCAAAAAAATCGTGGAAAAGGTAATGGAATTTTCCCATGAACACACTGATGATCCCAAATTATCGCTATGTATAGGGCCAGGATTAGGCTCCTCAGATATAAACGGGACATACCTGATCTGTATCTAGAAAGAAAAGGTGTGTCATTGTTCTATACTAGAGGACAGAAGGAACTGAAAAATATTACAGTATGCAATCTGAAGTTCTCAAAATTTAAAGGTTGAAGTTAGGGAGGAGGGGGCATGAGACAAAATCAATGTACCAGTTTCGCAAACCAAAAACCACTAAGATTCTTGAATCTAGAAAACATACAAAGAGCTATGATGAAGCCTACAAATGCCATTATACCCTAGAATAATCAACTAAGTATCTTTTAAAATTTGAAACATTAAAATGTAAGGTTAATTAAAATAATAGCAGCTAACATTTACTGGATACTTTTGCATCAGGCATTATTCTATACTATTTCATATTTTAATTAATTCAAAGATGCTACTTCATAGCAAGTAGCCAATTTTTATTTTGAAAAAGTAGTTTAAATTTCAAACAAAATGATATCTTAGGTACATTAATGGGTTATAAGAGCAAAGATTTCACTCTATTTATCCTGTTGAGTCCCCTCCACCATTCTTTTTTTTTTATCATTTTACAACATTCTAAGTAAGTGCTTAATTACTTGAATAATACTTTTCCCCATAGGAATTCACATTTTACTCCATACTCCTCCTGCAACTTGGAACCTAAGAGGGATGTTTTGGCTACTGGTCTAACCTGAGAGTTCATCAAAAAGATAATGATAATCATTCACATTTCTTGGTGTGGGTCAGAGACTGAGTTTGATTCAATGTGGCGATCCTTACATTCCTTAGAGATGCAATTTGGAATCACTTATTATCGTAAATAAGGAGTCCCGGTGATACAGCAGGTTAAGCATCAGGCTGCGTAGCAAAAGGTCCTTGGTTCAAACCCCCCAGAAGCTCCACAGGCAAAGAGAAGGCAGTCAGCTGTGATAAAGATTCAGACTAAGAAACTCTGGAGAAGTTCTCTGCCTTACAGAGGTTTTTGAGTCAGAAGCAGTGAACTTGGTTCTGGCTAGTAACCCTAAATACTAGATATGTAACAAGGAAGGGTAACTCAAAACCAGCTCTGCAGACTTGACTGGTTAAGTGTTAAGGTCAATTATGTGAGCACCTCAAGTAAGAGTGGCTCTTGTTTATAGCAACAAAAACTCCTAAAGCGAGAAGAACGCGCTGATCCTTTGGGTATTTCACGGAAGGGGCCTTAGAGTATTCCCTGTGA
This sequence comes from Nesogale talazaci, assembly GCA_004026705.1. Classification (NCBI taxonomy): domain Eukaryota; kingdom Metazoa; phylum Chordata; class Mammalia; order Afrosoricida; family Tenrecidae; genus Nesogale; species Nesogale talazaci. Next base: position 19,573 of record PVJH01030914.1, read on the forward strand.
CGACACGCAACACTGTAATTACAGGGGACATGCAGAGAGAATGTGTTAGATTTCCCGCAAATATTTAACTTTGTGCGAGTACGACTGGTCACATAAAGTATAGGAAACCTACACAAACGACACCTGTATTAAATTCATTCTAGTGTGTCTTAAAAAACACTGTGTCAGGGCTGAGCCCCGGTGGCGTCGTGGTTGTGCGCGGGACTGCGGCCCACTGGGACGGAGGTTCAATTCCAGCCGTGGGGCTGGGCCTCCTACTCCCACCACCGGAGAGCAGTGATGGCCAAAAAAAAACAACAAACAAACACTGTGTAAAACATAGGTTACGTGTAAGGCAAATATGTGCATCACTCGATGACAGGGATACCAGAGTTAGTAGCTCAAAGTGAACAGAAATATCCACATAATGTGAACATTTTAAGCCCCAAATGTAGTTATTCCATAATGCATTCTAACCCTTGTAGACTTGTGTGGTCTAATCTTAAATCGCTCTCACCCCACCCTCACCCATATACTAAGTGCTCCAGAGGGCGGACAGATGATGCCACCAAATAGGCCGCAGAAAACCACTGCGGGAGAACTAACCAGAACAAATGACGTTTGGGGCCCCGGTGGCGTCGTGGTGGTGCGCGGGACTGCGGCCCACTGGGACGGAGGTTCAATTCCAGCAGTGGGGCTGGACCTCCTACTCCCACCACTGAGAGCAGTGATGCCCCCAAAAAACAAACAAACAAAGCAAATGACGTTTGTTCTAAATAACTCAAAAACTGGAGACTACCATGTCAGGTTTGGGGAAGAAATAATGGAGGGGGATGAAAGCGTTCTTTGAAGGGACATGTCACTAGACTCCAGAGGACTTCTGTTTTGGACAAGACCAAAACTGGGTCCAAGCTAAGTCAATGAAGTTGAGGACACACGTTAGCTATTCAATGTATCTGCCGAAGTATATATGAAAAAGTGACCATCCCAACTAGTAGACATTACATATAAACAACAGTTCTAAGGTTGACAGATTCGGGGAGGTAAATGAACGATTCCATTTCAAAGTCTCCCCGGAGCACTTTGGCGACCATTTGACAGGCCAATGAGCAAAGAATTCCTGAGACGTGTCCTTTGCCTGCTCCTTGGTGTACAGAAAGCCTCATAGTCACCAAGCAGGACGCCGTTCCCGGCTGCCGAGGTGAGGTTCGGAGGTTTCTTCTACCTTGGTGGAATTCGGATCTGCCCCTCCTTGGCTGGCCGTACCTTCCCTGGCGCAGGCTTGGTCTCTCTCTCTCTATAATAGCAGGTCATTTTCCGGGACCCTCGGGGAAGGTTGCGGCCTCATCTCTGGCTCCCGGGGAGGACACCTGGCCACTTCTCCAGGTTGTCTCAGAAAGGGGCCGCCCCCTCAGCTTTCCCCCACACGCTCCCGATCTTCTCTGGAGCCCACCAAGAGGGGGGCTTCGCCATGCCCTCGGCCACTCCGCACGCTGCTTCTCCAGGCTCTGGGAGGCCTGCTTTGAGAGGGCCTGGGGGGTCGTCCCCGCACCCTCTCTTTGCAGGGACGGCGTGGGCCTGCTCACCCTCCCTTGGAGACCGCTTCCTGGCCCCGCTGGACCTTTTCCTACACCTGGTCCCACCGCTCGGGAAAGCCCCCCGCCTCTCGGTGGCCAAGGCCTCTCAGGCGCCCCTGGGGTGAAGGGCAGGCAGACCCCTCTTTTCCACAGGAGAACCCACCCCCTCTGTTCGGGTTCGCCGCCCAGGGTTCCGGGGGGGGGGGTCTCCGCCCCGTAGGGTGCCGGGCTCCCCCTTCCCGACGGCTCCCCTCCCCCCTGGCGGGACCCAGGCCTCTCCTCAGCTCCTCAACCAAGGGCCCGGTGCTCCCCGAGCCCCGATTTGGGGGCTACCCCAAGGCTCCAGACCCCTCGCTGGGGTCCTGGGCACGGAGGCCTTTCAGTCCGAAGTCGCTCTGGACCCTCGACCGAGGACTTCCGGGCCCCTCGGTACGGGGGCGCCGGGACACCCCCCCCCCCCGCGCGGGCTCGCCGGCCCCCGCCGCCCCGGCCAGGAACCCGAGGCCACGGGGCCGGGAGCAGAGCCCGGTCGGCGCGGCCGGCCGCGCTGGGGGCGGCCCGGCGGCTCAGGCGGACCCAGCGGCAGCGTCCCCCCACCCCCCCGCGGCGCCGCGACGTCCGCTCGCTCCCCGGCGGCGGCGGCGGCACGCACAGGGCGTGGGGAGGCGCCCGCGGAGGCAGCAGCCCCCCGCCCCCTGCGCGCCCGCCCGCCCGCCCTCGCCGGCCGCCGCGCGGCCCCCGCGCCCGCCCCCCCGCCCCCACCCCACCCCGCGCCCGCGCGCCCACCCCTCCCCCTCCTCACCGTCTCCGTCGGGCGGGCGGGCGGCGAGCGGCCAGGGCGGGCGGGCGACGGAGCATGCGCACGGGCCGCCACGGCCACCGCCGCCGCCAGGCCGGGCTTCAACACTTCCGGCCGCCGCCGCCGGCGAGCTGGCGCCTTAAAGGGGCCGCGTCCCTATTGCCGGCCCTGCGGAAGAGAACCCGAGCGTGAGGGATGTGGGTCCTTACCTCAGCCTGGGGCTTGTCTCTTACAAAGTCAGTGTTGGAAAGGAGGCCGAGACAGCAGCAGGAGGCCCGTCTTTTGCAACTGCACCAATGAGGGAACCGACGCCCGAAGAAAAGCAGCAGCTCACCCGCAATCACAGTCCGCCAAGGCTCTCGACTCCTCTGGAGGACCCGGGTCCTGTCCCCGCCCGAATCTTGCTTTGGGAAGCTGGCATCTCAGCAGACCTTCCGAGGCGACCCCCCAGCTGCCAACGGGGCGTCCAAAGGCTGGCTGCCCCTCGTCCGTCATGAATCGTGAGTCTTCCAGGAGGAAGCGCCGTCCAGGCTTTGCCCCGCGCCCGTCTCCCCAGCCCTGCTCTCCCGCTTGGCGCTCCGAGCTCAAGAGTTCATTAGCTCCCCAGGTAGCAGCTTCGCGCCTTTGGAGGGGTCGTTGTAGCAGCTGCAGGGCGCGATGTCGCACACCCCTGACCGTTATCCCTAATGGTCAACGGAGGGCTCGGGGGAGAGTGCTGGAGAAACATTTCTGGGGCCCGGAGAGTCCTTCACAAGTATGAGGACCTTTCCCTAGGCGGGGAAATGCTTTTACATGCCGCTAATTCAGCTACTTTCCCAAGTAAGTATTTTGCTATTGGTTAGGACGGGAGTTGAGTTTGACCCAGGATAAGCTTATGAGGGCAAAGCAGAACTCTCCCCGGAGTTTTGAAAGCGGTCGCAGTTTGGAAAAGGATCGCCCGCTTGCCTTCTGAGGCACCACCTGGTGTCTTTGAACTCCCGACTTTCTTAGCTATGTTTGCCACCGAGGGGCTCCTGGAGGCTTCCTTTCTCCCCCGATGATTTTACTGGGGGCTCCTACAGCTCTTGCAACGTTCCATACATCGTTTGTATCAAGCACATTTGTCCATCTTCATTTCCAAATATTTTCTACTTGAGCCCTTGGTATAAGCTCCTCTTTCCCCCTCCCTTTTTAAAAAAAATAAATCATTTTATTGGGGGCTCTCCTGTAGACTCTTTTTGTGTGTGTGTGGGCATCCCTGCCTCTGGTGGTCGTGGGCGCTAGCCAGCTACCCCGTGCTGCTCCTGAGAGCCGCCGCCGCTGGACTTGAACCGCCAAGCCCGCGGGCCGCGGTCCCGCACTCCACCACTGACGCCCCCGGGACTCAACCCTCCTGTGGACTTTTTATGGATTCAAAACAGGAAACCAGGTAAGGTTACTGAACCCCACAATGAATTAGCAAATGTTATGGGTAGGGTTTCAATTGTGTTTCAATTGATTATCACGACTGCTGCAACAGGTTGTTCGTAAGAGCAAGTGAAGTGGGGGTGTACGCATTTTGTGGTTTGTGTTGGGGGGTTGTTCCCCAACCTGCTGCCTCCTACAAATCACCCCTCTGTTGTCTCTTTGTCCCCTCACTCTGAAGAGCGAATGAGGGCTTAAATTCTCAGCACCCCGCTTTGCAAAGGTCTCTGGATGGCAGTGGCAGCCCCTAATCCATTTGCAGTTCCCACATAGATTAAGCCTCCACTGAATACTTTCTGATCTTTAACAACAACACTGGGGAGGAGGGGTAATGGGGGGTTGATATCAAGGAGATCAAGGAAGAAGAGAATATTTTGGTTTTGGTTCTTTTTTTTTTTTTAATTTTTTTTTTAATTTTTTGGGGCATCACTGCTCTCCGGTGGTGGGAGTAGGAGGCCCAGCCCCACTGCTGGAATTGAACCTCCGTCCCCGTGGGCCGCAGTCCCGTGCACAACCACTACGCCACCGGGGCTCAGTCCTGAAGAGAATATTTTGAAACTGATTGTGGGCCAATTGTACAATCTGCTTGATAGGCTTGAACTCTGGAGTGATATGAAATCTATATTAGTTCCCAATAAAAATGGTCTTGAAGGCTGAGCCCCGGTGGCGTCGTGGTTGTGCGCAGGACTGCGGCCCACTGGGTTGGAAGTTCAAATCCAGCAGCAAGGCTGGTCCTCCTACTCTCACCGCCAGAGGGCAGTGATGCCCCCCAAAAACCAAAAAAAAAAAAATGGTCTTGAAAACAACAACAGAGGCAGTGATGCCCACAAAAACAAGAACAAAAAAAAAGAGAAAAAAAAGAAAGCAACAACAAAACTCACTGCCATCAAACAAACAAACAAAAAAACTCACTTCTATCAAGTCCATATGTATAGACAGGGTCGGCCTGCCCCTGCTTTCGTAGAAAGCACAACCCAGTCTTTCTCCAGAAGAACTGTCAATGGTTTCAAACTGATAATAGCCCAGCGCTAAGAATTTACACCATAAGGACACAGATCATCTTGCCCTCAAGAGTGCCTAGACAGATTGCCTCCAGCCCACTCCCTACCCCCTCTCCCTTAGGGGCTTGTCTAGTAAGTCCCGAGTGGAAGACAGTGTTGGGACATTGTGGGAGTCAGAGAGAGTGCAGTCATGCCCTATCAGTCTTGCGCTGACTGC
>PVJH01030915.1:0-24226 GCA_004026705.1 Nesogale talazaci
TCACTAATGTAACGAGGACGGAGGAAAAGGAAACTGTGGTGAGTCACTGGCAGTGATAAATCCCACCAGGAAAAAAAAATGGTACAATTAGTCACACATCCTCCTTCACTTACTAACTCATGTATGTACTTTAATGACTCTTCCTACATCCTCATATCTCCACATTGACCAACAGAGATACTATTCACGCTTCGTGTCAGCGAGTCCATGCTGATTCGTAGCGATCCCCGGAGGGTTTTCCAGTCTGTAGCTATTTACAGGAGTAGAAGGCCCCATCGTCTTTCTCCTGTGGAGCTGCTGGTGGTTTCCAATCACAGTCCAATGCACAGCCTCTCCACCACCAGGGCTACATGATCCACATGGACAAATTCCTCAAAACAAACGAAGCACATGGCAAATGTGTTGCCGAGAACTATCCAGGAAGGTGACTAGAAGCAAGGTTTTCCAGAAAGAATGACTAGACTGTGACTAATCTGAAAGAAACCTGTCACCTCCTGGATGGCGCTGTAACCTGTTTGAAGGAGAAAGGTGAGAGCCTAGGTGGAACCAGGAAAACAGAGCAACCAGACAGTCCCATGTGGGTGGTGTTCTTCTAGTGACCCTGACGAAGTGTGCATATGGGGAAAAAAAGCAGTATGCATATGAGCAGTCACTCCTCCTGCAGCCAAACAGCACTGCTGCTGTGCAGAGCTTCTGGACTGCAATGAACGAATTCTACAGATTATACAGCTCTTTAAAGAAAATCATTTTAGGCTGAGCCCCAGTGGTGTAGTAGTTGAGTGTGGGACTGCGGCCCACTGGCTTGGCGGTTCAAATCCAGCAGCAGCTTTCCAGGAGCAAGGCTGGTCCTCCCACTCCCACCAGAAGGCAGTGATGCCAAAACAAAACAAAATAAAATCATTTTATTGGGGACTTGTACAACTCTTATCACAATCCATACATCATGTCAAGCATATATGTACGTTTGTTGCCATCATCATTCACAAGACATTTTCTTTTTACTTTAACCCTTGGTTTCAATTCCTCATTTCCCCCCTCTCTCTTCCCTCCCTCACAAACCCTTGATAATTTTAAAATTATTATTATTTTTTCACATCTCACACTGTCTGACATCTCCCTTCACCCACTTTTCTGTTGTCCATCCCACAGAGAAGGGGTTATATATAGATCATTGTGATCGGTTTACCTTTGTACCCCATCTTCTACCTTACCCTCCTGAGGGATATCTCTGCTCTCATTATTGGTCCTGAGGGATTTATCGGTCCTTGATTCCCTGTGTTTCTAGCTGTACCAGCGTACATCCTCTGGTCTAGCCAGATTTGTAAGGTAGAATTGGGATCATGATAGTGGTGGTGGTGGGGGGGAGGCAGGAATTTAGAAACATTAAAGAAGTAGAGGAAAGTTGTATATTTCATCTGTGCTCTACTGCAACCTGAATGGATCGTCTGTTCCCTGTGACTTGTGTAAGGAAATGTCCAGTTGTCTACAGATGGGCTTTGGGTCTCCACTCAGCACTCCCCCTTGTTCACATTGATGTGATTTTTTGTCTTTGATGCATGATCCCTGATCCTATCGACACTTCATGATCGCACAGACTGGTGTTCTTCTTTCATATGGGCTTTGTTTCTTCTCAGCTGCCTGGCCACTTGTTTATCTTCATACCCAGCCCTTTAGGCATTAACCACTGATGCCACAGTGGTTGTGTGTAGGGCTGTTAGCTGCAAAGTCAGCATTTCCAAACTACCAGCTGCTCCTCAGAAGAAAGACAGACTTTCTACTCCCATAAAGGACTACAATCTCAGACGCTCACAGGAGCCTTCTACTCTGTCCTGTGAGGGTGGCTGTGGATGAAAGGGGACCATGGGCGGGATGGTAGTGACTGTTTGAGTACAGAGCTCTTTGTTCTCATTTCTTGTTTCCTGGTTGTGCTTTTGACCTTCCATCCCTTTTATACCATGAAGGAGAAAGTGCTTTGTTTTGAAATATTTTGATTATTGAAAAAGGCACCAGAGCTTACATTGTGAACATAGAAGGCTATGGATGAGAGTAGAAGTCCAAAACCCATTTGCAGGGTCCACACATGGGCTTAGCTTTCAGGGAATTCCTCTGATCATAGCTGAGGGATATAAATAGCCCTGTTATCTAGGTCAAAAGGTAATGTCTTATATTTGATCTCCCTTTTGACTCAGTTTAAAACTGTTTCAATTGAACAACAATGGGGGTGAAATGAGGGAAATACATGTGAAGTATGCCCCTGGTCAATCTCCCTGACCATGGACCAGGGAGAAGGACAGCCTGCTAGCATGCAGAATACATAGAAAAGTGGATTGTTGCAGATGCAGATAGGTTAAATTTTAGCAGCCTATCATTTGATCTCCCTTTTTTTTTTTTTGCATCCCTGCCCTCTGGTAAGAGTGGGAGGCCCAGCCTTCCTCCTGGAGAGCTGCCACTGGATTTGAACCATCAAGCCAGTGGGCCACAGTCCCACACTCAACCACTACGCCACTGGGGCTCAGCCTTGATCTCCCTTGTGAGCCATTTAAATTTGTTCTATTTTTCAATCTCTTCCACTTCCTTTTCTTTCATTCTTTTTTTTTTCCTGTGGGCATCACTGCCCTGGTGGGAGTAGGAGGCTCAACCTTGCTCCTGGAGAACTGCTGCTGGATATGAACCGACAACCCTGTGGGCCACAGTCCTGCACACAACCACTATGCCACCAGGGCTCAGCCCTCCACTTCCTTTTCTATTGAGATTTTTATCTGCTTTACTTTGTTATTCTTGTTAGTTTTTTGTTTGTCTTTAATACTGTTCTACGTATATAAAATTCAGGATAGGTAAATCTGTAAAGACAGTAAGTAGGTTAATGACCCCTTAGGGGTGTGGTAGGGAATGTTAGGGGGAAATGGGTACAAGAATGAAGAGAATGTTCTAAAACTCTTTTTATTTGTTATTTTTTTGTGGGCATCACTGCCCCCTGGTTGGAGTAGGAGGCCCAACCTTGCTCCTGGAAAGCTGCTGCAGGATTTGAACCGCCAACCTTGTGGACCACAGTCTTGCACACAACCACTAAGCCACTGGGACTCAGCCCCGAATGTTCTAAAACTTATTGTGGTGATGACAGTACAACTCATCTTGCTATGAATGAATTATTGAGTTGTGTGATATGCAAATTATATGCAAATAAAGCCTATGAAGAGGCCGGCCCAATTAGGAGACACGACATCCTTCACTAACTTCACCCACTACAGGGGTTAACACTGGAGACACAGTGTGGCAATTGTGCTCAATATGACCAGACCACACTGAGGCAAAGCACTAAGAGAGCAGAGCAAGGAAGTCCTGAGGAGTACCAAAAATAGACTTTGGGGCTAGGGTGTGGCACCCCATCAGTCTCTACCAGAAAACACTCCTAAAGGTGAATAAACAGAACTTGAACTAGTTACAGGTTTTCTTTCTTTCTTTTTTGGTCATTGTTTTGTTGTTATTTTGTTTTCTTTTGTTGCTTTATTTTGCTCTGTCTTGTTTTTTAGTGCATATTTTTATCTCTGCACGTCTCTCTAGATAAGCTAGGTGGATAAACAATCTGGAGGAGAAAAACAATGAGATCAATGGTTCTGGAAGTTGGGGGAAAAGAAGTGGTGTTAACCAACCCAGGGAAAGGGAGCCAGTGATCCAAGAGCGGGGTGAGGAGGGTATAAGAAGCCCAGTAGGACTTTATCAAGGGCAATGGGACCCAGAGGAATTACTGAAACTGAAATGAAGGCTAAGCATGATAGTGGGACAAAAGGAAAGTAAAAGGAAATAGAGGAAAGAGCTAGGAGGCAAAGGGCATTTATAGAAGTCTAAATATAGGTATGCACACATGTAAATATATTTATATATGATGATGGAGAAATAGATCTATGTGCATATATTTATAATATTAGTATTAAAGTAGCAGATGGACATTGAGCTTCCACTCAAATACTTCCTCAATGCAAGCACACTTTGTTCCATTAAATTGGTATTCTATGATGCTCACCTTCCTGACATTATTACTGAAGACAAAGTGAGTGCATAAGCAAATGTGGTGAAGAAAGTTGATGGTGCTTGGCTATCAAAAGATATAGCATCTGGGGTCTTAAAGGCTTGAAGATAAACAAACTACCATCTAGTTGAGAAGCAACAAAACCCACATGGAAGAAGCACATCAACCTGTATGATCATGAGGTGTCTAAGAGGTCATGAGGGATCAAAGAACAAAAAATGATATCATTGTGAATGAGGTGGAGTGCAGAGTGGGGATCCAAAGCCCATTTTTAGGCAACTGGACATCCCAGGGGAGAAGGAAATTAGGAGCTGATACCAAGGGTGCAAGTAGGTAGCAAATGTTTTGAGAATGATGATGACAACAAATGTACAAATGTGCTTGACACAATGGATGAATGTGTGGATTGTGTGGATGCATGTATGGATTGTTATAAGAGTTGGATGAGCCCCCAGTAAAATGATTAAACCCCCCCCCAAAAAAAAACACCTGTTGAAGAAACAAAGAAGACCTAAAGAAAATACTAGAACTATATTTTCTGACAACTAGGACTTGAAATCCACCCCATGTGGAAGGGGGAAAGGAAGAATTGAAGGAAAGAAAATACAGTTTTACTTCAATCCACCTTGAAAATCAATAAATAATCTAAAATTAAAAGCTGGCCCATTGAGTTTTAGATCTTAAAACCACGGGCCATTTCAGTTCCAGTGAAGGTAATCACATTGAGATGAGGGTGGACCTTTGTTTTGTTCTGTCTTGCTCTTGTCAGTCCCTGAAGAATCCTATGGCAGGAATCTGCCTGATCAGGGGCACTCATTCCCAGGACAACTTTGCGGAATCTTTGCTGTGGAGTCATTTATATTACTTTGACTTTAGAAGTGCGGAGAAAGCAGGGTGGAAGTGTTTCCAGGTAGGAACCACCAAGAAAATGCTTTCCAGGAACATTTATTCTGAAGGCAAATCTGACCAGAAAATCTGGAGACTTGACGAGCGAAAAGTGAGAAGTCTGTTCCTGCTGATTGTCTCCTTCCTTCAACCAGCACATGTGTACATTGCTTACTGTATGTGGTCTGTATGGTAGTCTCTATATCCCAGGCCCTGGGTGACAGAGATGGTTAGTGGGTTTAACTGCTGACTGAAAGTTTGGAGGTTGGAGTCAACTCAGAGGTACTGTGTAAGAAAGGCCTGGCAATTAACTTCTGGGGAAAAAACAGTTCTTTTAAAGGAAGAACCTCTCCCCCTTGCCCCCCACCCTATCCCCACACCCAGAATTCAGTCATTGACAATCCTGTGGAGCTCAATTCTGGTACGCATGGCGTCATCAGGAGTTGGAATCAATTTATTAGCAAGTGGCTCATCGGTTGGTTACTCATGAAAGTCTGGTTCCAAAGAATGTTTCCTCTAGCTTTGAGTTGGCCAGAATCAGAACCATATATGTCCCTGTCCTCCTGGAATTCTCAAATCAGAGAAATCATAGATATCTAAGAAGACAGAGTACATACTCTTTAAAATATCTAATTTGGTAAATCGTGTGACTTCTGTTTACTTTCGCCCATCTGTGGCTATCCATGTGATTCAGAATGTATGTGCCGACCGCCACTCATTGTCATCGAGCAGATCCTGACCCACCACAACCCTGGAGGACAGAGTGGAACTGCCCCTGTGAGTTTCTCAGGCTGTAAACCTTTACGGGAGCAGAAGCCTCCATCTTTGGCTCTGAGAGGGGCTGGCGGATTTGAACTGCTGACCATGAGCTCTGCACCACTGCACCAGTGCTCTGACTCCAGAGCATTCTAATACTGGAAAATAAAATGAGAAATTCCTAGAGAGGATTTATGAATTTCTAAGTACATGTATGGGAGAGAGAAGAGGTTTTCTACTCCCATAAAGAGTTCCTGTTTCACAGTGGCAGTAAAGAATACATATGTAGGCATATTTCCTTTGGGCCTCAGGGACTGAATCTGGGGAGGTGATTGTTCTCATTTGATTGTCTTTCTTGGATTGCTGACTCATAGACAATATCAGGTTGCCAACTATGTATTTATGTTGAGGTCCTGCCCAGATGCTGTCAATCTAAAGGGTTTAAATGTAAATAAAAACGAGGGACTGAGCCCCGGTGGCGTAGTGGTTGTGCGCAGGACTGCAGCCCACTGGGACAGAGGTGCAAATCCAGCAGCAAGGCTGGACCTCCTACTCCCACCACCAGAGGGCAGTGATGCCCAAAAAACAAACAAAAAACAAAACAAAACAAAAAAACGACTGTTTTCTCAGATACCAATTTAGAAAGTGGGGATCAGTCCACCTCAGACAGGGGCCATTGAGTTAGAACTCTGGCCTTCCATGTGACAGGGCTGAGTCTGGTTGCCAGGCAAAGCACTACCTGGCTGTGAGAGGAGGTTTATGTGTTGATATGATACAAAATTAGTACTTCCTGACTAAGAAAGGCCTGAGGCTCTATTTCAGCCACTGAAAACCCTACGTATCTGTACCCAGTCTTCAGGATAGGGCAGGAGTCAGCAGAATGCCCGGAGCTGGGGCTGCTTCCTTAAACAGCAACAAGAAATCATTTTGGAAAATGAGGACACCACGACGTGTTTCAAGCCTTGGCCACCTAATGTCTAAGAGAAATGCTTTCCTGTGAGGGCTCCGGGAAGGAGGGCAAATAGAGTAATGGTTGAAGCATTATAAATCATAGGAATGTGTTATACCAATTATGATGGTAGTTAGAGAGAATTTATTAACAGAGGCCAGAGTACATTAAAGCTTCTAATTAGTCAGCAAATTGTTTTATTTTTAATTGTTGCTGTCAGCTCGTTGCTCTCTGCTCATAATGCAGACATGAACTTTAGCACTCTATATTGCAGGGTGTTGACAGCAATCCATTAATTAAAGACACCTCATGATTTGAACAGGTTTAAATTTATGAACTTGTAGCAATTCTGGAATACAGTAGATTGTTTTCTTCATCTATCTTACCTACTTCAGAAAACTCTGCTTTAGTGATGTCCTTAAATGACATTTAAAAAGCAAGCTTCTGTCCATTTTCACCTATCCCAGTGGCCTGGTGGGATACAGTAGGGTGGTTTCTCTCAAGATCAGCAATGCTGATCAACACAGGCGCTCTTCCGGAGACTGAGGCTTCCTCACCCACCTAAACCAACAATCTGTCCAGTTTGCAGGGTTACCCAGAGCGAGCAGGTTTCAGCAGAACTTTCAAGAACAGACTAGAAAGAAGGAATAGTCGGTCTCTGCTTCAGAGGAATTAGCCACTGAACGCCCTGTGGACAGTGAGGAGACATCGGCAGTTACAGAAAACCCAGGGAGACATCGTCAGTTACAGAAAACCCAGGGAGCCAAAGCAGTACTGTGTCAGAACCAGAGCCAGATGATGGGCCCTTCAGGTCAGAAAGTGCTCAGAATATAAGGTAGGAGGAAGTGTTTTCTCAGAGCAGAGACAGCCATAATGATGTGGATCAGGGGATCTGAACCTTCCTAACGCCATGACCCTTTCATACAGTTCCTCATGTTGTGGTGCCCCCCCCCCCCACGATAGAATTATTTTTGTTGCTACTTCATAACTATCGTTTTGCTACTGTTATGAATCGAGCGAACCCTCTGAAAGGGTCCTTCAATCCCCAAAGGGGTCTCGACCCACCGGTGGGGAACACTGATGTGGATGGAGGAGAACCTGTGAGAATAAAGTCTGTAGGCTCTTCGTTTACTGACAGACAGGGCACGACTCATCATGGAAAGAGCTGCAAAAAACCACGAATAACTGGAACTTAGAGTGTACAAAGTGTGAATCTAGAAAAACTGGAAGTTTGTGTGGGGGGGTGGGCATCACTGCCTCTGGTGTTTGTGGGCGCTACCCAGTGCCGCTCCTGAGAGCTGCTGCTGGATTTGAACTGCCAAGCCCACGGCCTATAGTCCTGCACTCAACCACTTACGCCACCGGGGCTCAGCCCAAACTGGAAGTTTTTAAAAATGAAATAGAACACAAAAAGATTGGTATTCTAGGAGTTTGTGAACCAAAATGGACTGGCATTGACCATTTTTATTTAGAAAAATCATATGGTTTACGATGCAGAGAATGGCATAATCAAGAGGAATGGCATCGCATACATTGTCCAAAAGAACATTTCGGAATTTATGTTGAAGAAAAATGCTATCTGTAATAGGGGAATGTCTGTTCACAATCAAGGAACAAGCTATACAGTGATGAAGGAATCTAAGAATTCTACCAACTTCTTCAGTCTGAAATTGATCAAACACGCAATCAAGATGTATTAATGATTATTGGTGATTGGGATGATGTCACAGTTGGAAACAAAGGGAAAGGAACCAAACCTGAAAGCAAACTCAGTGTCTTCGGAGTTGATGCGCACTCAGCAGCACCCCTTGAACAGCGTAGAACTGCCCTTGAGGCTTTCTGATACGGTAGCCCTTTATGGAGCGGAAGGCCCAGTTTTTCTCCCACTGAGTTACTCGTGGTTTCCGATTGCTGATCTTGCAGTTAGAAGCCTAATTTCTAACCTCTAAGTCAGATCAGTAGTTAGATAATATGATCTTGGTGATAAAAATGAAACTAAAGGTTGCATGATAGAATTTTGGAAGACCAGTGATTTCTTCCTCACATATATCTTTTTTCAACCTCACAACCAGTGACTATACACATGGACTTCTTCTGAGGGAATACACAGAAGTCAAATTGATTCTATCTGTGGGAAGAGATGGTGGAGAAGCTCAATATCAGTATGCCAGGGACCCACTATGGAACAGACCATGAAAGTATATGTTAAAGTTGAAGAAAAGGGCTGAGCCTCGGTGGCATAAGTGGTTGAGTGCGGGTCTGCAGTCCGCGCGGGCTTGGCGGTTCAAATCCAGTGGCGGCTCTCAGGAGTGGTGGCTCCCACGACCACCAGAGGCAGACCAGATCGGGCGCATTCAGGGTGGTATGGCCGTAGACAATGCCGAAAAACAAAACAAAACAAAAGAATAAAGTTGAAGAAAAATGAAGACAAGTCCATGAGAGTCAAAACATGACCTGGCCTATGACCTTGAGGATATCTCACCCAAATTTTGAGAACATCTTAATAATAGAGTTGATTCATTAAACACAAATGACAGGAAACCTGACAGGCTATGGGATAGCATCAAGAAATAAGGGTTCCTGGGGAGTAGGGTGAGGGAGCTGATATCAAGAAGTTCAAGAAGAAAGAAAATGTTTTGAAATGGATTATACACTACTGCTTGATGTGATTGAAACATGGAATGTTCCCCACCCTACCCCACCTCCCAGGGAGACAAACAATAGAAATGTGGGTGAAGGGAGAGAGTGGATGGTGTAAGATATGAAAATATTAATAATTTATAATTTATCTGGGGTTCATGAGTGTGAGAAGGGGGGGGAAGGAGGGAAAACAATAGAAGCTAATACCAAGTGCTCAAACACAAAGAAAATGCTTTGAAAATGATGGTGGCAGCATATGTACAAATGTGTTTGCTTCAATTGATATATGGATTGTTATAAAAGCTGCAAGAATCCCAACTAAAATGATTTATTAATTAAAAAAGATATATAGAATATTATGATATCTGTAAGAGCTCCCAATAAAAAGATTAGAGAAAAAAAAGGCAAAACCTACATTAAAAAAAGAATACCTAGTCACTGTATCAAAAAGAACTGGACAACACTTCACCATTCCAAGAAGCAACATCTCAGAAAATGTCTGTTGCCTCCTTTTACCCACATTTCTATTAATTGTCCCCCTGGGGGGTGGGCTATATAGCCAAGCTTGTGATGAGCTCCCTTTTCTCCCCCTTCCCTTCAATCTCCCTATCCTTGTGATATTGCTACTGTTCCTGAGGTTTTTATCTGTCCTGAATTCCATGTGTTGAGCACTCTTATCTGTACCAATGTATGAAGGATTTGTAAGGTAGAACTGGGCTATGGTAATGGGGTGGGGAGTGGGGTGGGCAAAGGAAGCATTCAGGAACTAGAGGAATGATGTGTATTTCATTTGTGCTAAATTGCATTCTCATTGAATCATCTCTTCCTTGTAATCATTCCATGGGGGATGTCCAATTATCTACAGATGGGTTTGGGGTCACCTCTCCAATGAGGTTCCCCTCATTCATATGAATATAATTGTTTGTTTTGGAACTTTTGTTACCTGATACTTGCTCCCTCCCATACCTCATGATCACACAGTTTGGTGTGCTTCGTCCATGTGGGCTGATTTGCTTCCCTGAAAGATGGCTGCTTATTTAACTTCAAGCCTTTAAGACCCCAGATGCTATATCTTTTGATAGCCAGGAACCATTCACTTTCTTCACCACATTTGCTTATGCACCCATTTTGTCTTGTTATCGTGTCAGGAAGGTGAGTATCAAAGAGTGCTGGTTATTCAAAATAGAGTTTTTGTGTTTAGGGAGGCCTTGAGTAGAGGCTTCAAATCAGTCTATCTTAATACTTAACATATAAATATATGAATATTTGCCTCTATCCCTTTCATTATAAATTAACATATTTACATATATACATACCCATAGCTCTACCTCTATAAATCACTTTTGATTTCTGCTTCTTTCTTCTATTTCCTTTAACTTTCCCTCTGACCCACTATCATGCTCACTCTACTCTCTGCTCTCAATAATTCCTCTTGGATACATCTCATTTGATTAAACCCCACCAGGACTTCTCCTCATTATTGGGGACTCTGACAGCTCTTTTTTTTTTTTTTTTTGAAAAGCTATTTGTAACTTTTCATTAAACCTCTACATAGCTTCAAGCCACTAGAACACAGGTTCCCCCCAACACGCTTAATCTTCTCCTCAGCGCTTCTGCTGAAGAATTTGGCCTTCACGATGACAGGTTGTTTTGGAAGTTTACCCTTCCCCAGAACTTTGCAGTAGCCCGACCGCACAACTTCAATGATGGGAGCAGCACTTACCCTGGTCTGCTCACTGACCAAGGTCCACAATTTGTCGAGGTTGACAGTTGGGCAGAAGCTCTTATTCCTCTTCAAGTGGTAATGCCCCTTACCAACTTTTCCAAAGTAACCTGGATGGCATTTGTCGAAGTTGATCGTGTGATGATGCATGCCATCAGCTTTGCCCGGGCCTCCTGGGTGCGTCCAGTGCTTGTCGATGTAGCCGTGGTGATGGCTCATGTGGCCCCTAAGTTTCCCAGTCTTCCTCAGTCTGGAAGACATGTCGGCAGCTGAGACGAAAGAGGGTCTGACAGCTCTTATAATTGATCCATACATCAATTTAGAGCACAGTTTCTAAGACTGCTGAAAATGTAGCAAATTAGTGATGGGTTAAGGGTGGTTCCAGTGGAAGTCCTCTGATAACCTGATTAACCAGCTTACTGAGGCCGATTCACATCCAGATCAATGTGACTGAAAGAGTCAGGGCTCAAGATCTTAGAAACAAGGAAGCAGGCTGGGTTAAATTGAAATTTGATAGGAACTTGGATACAAGATAGGTAGCATTTTAATCTTCTACTACATAAAAGGCTGCAATGCCAGAGTGATAATAAAAACTCACGGGAGAGGTGGAGATAAGAGCATGCTGCAGAGTTTATTGCCGTGGGAATGGGAACCCAGGATTGCCTGATTTTAAGAGGATACAGAAATTCTTATTTTGTGTGAATATATTTTTTTTGTTTTTGGGGGCATCATTGCCCTCTGGTGGTGGGAGTAGGAGACCCACCCTTGCTGCTGGATTTGAACCTCCAACCCAGTGGGCTGCAGTCCCGCCCACAACCACTACTCCACTGGGGCTCAACCTTGTGTGAATATTTTAATGCTTGGCCAGTTACTTTAATTTTCTAAGAAACTTTGAATGGAGTCTTGTATTTGGCCTGTGGTCTTCTGATTTATGACTTTCATCTCCATATAATTTTGAGTTGCTGTCCTTTTGAAGCACTCCCTTCCATTCAGCAAGTGTGCATGGAATATAACAGTTTGTCCTAAGAAAAACTAGCTCTCACTACTAGTTATAGAGATGTGAGATAATAGGTTCAGATATCAGGTCCTATGACAGTGATTACCAATCTGGCTGAATACATTAGAATATGTGAGATCAAATCCTAGGTTCAATGAAAGAGTTAGGTCTCTTCAAATTATCATTGAAATGTCACCTAGGAATGTTCCATTGTGGATACTAATAGACCATCTCTCCCCTGGTTCATTTTCTCTCCAGTATCAAAATAGATTTATTGCTTGTTGGACTGAGCACAGATGAAGCAGTTGCCTGGCTTTTAGGGCTGAAAATATTTACTATAGCCACACTCATGGGGGGAAATACTCATACCTTGTGAACTCACTGCTATCCATTTGATTCTGACTCCTAGTGACCTCGGAGAGCAGAATAGAATTGTTCCCTGTGGGTTTCTGAGACTAACTATTTGCAAGAGTAGAAAGCCCCATCTTTGCCTCATGGAGGCCCTGGTGAGTTTGAACTGCTCATCTTGTGGTTAACAGTTCAATGTGTAACTACTATGCTTCTCATGCCAGACAGATCCCCAGAACTGAGATCTCTAAAATGAAAATCAGGCTTATGCTTTCCATACATATCAGCATCCTAGGATTGTTGAGAATAAGATATCACAATCTGGGTGGTTTCAAACAACAGAATGCAATGTTCCCACAGTTTTAGAGTCTAGGAGTCTAACTTCAAGACGACAGTAGGGCTATACTTACTCCCTCTAAAGGTTCTAGGGGAAGAACTTTTCTTGTCTCTTCTGGTTTGTAGGAGTCATTGCTTGACTTGGTGGCACTTAACTCTGATGTCTTCTTCCATTGCTGAAAGGCTGTCTGCCTTCTCTGGTTATCTGTGTCTATACATCTTTTAAAGACTGTCATGCTGGACTAGGGTCCACCCTGGCATCATGTATATAAACTGTATCTGCAAAGACCCTAGTTCCAAATAAGTTCACATTCATAGGAATTGAGAGGCTAGAATTTCAAAATATCTTCTAAAAATATTCCATTCAATGCACAACACCTTCTCAAAATGCTCCTTGGATGTGAAGAAGGTGGATGGTGCCAGACTATCATAAAGATTATGGTCCGGGTTCTTAAAGGCTGTCTTAAAACATGTAGCCATCTAAATTAGGCATTAGCTAAATCCACATAGAAGCATATCAGCCTATGTGATCTAAGGATTTTAAATAATGAAATTCAAATCTAGAGGAAGGAACAGTACTAGGGCTTCTGAGCCTCCAGTTTTCAGAAAACTGTGGATGACAGTGAAGTCGCAAATCTATTTGAGGATCCCCAAAGGGAGGAAGCCTCTGGTGAATCCCATCAGATTATGGGTGAGGAATAGAAAAGGACTTGCTACCAGACAGTTTGTTGTAGGGTGGATCACTATAGTTGTAGTTGGGTTAAAATTCAATAGACACCTTATCATTAAATCTGTCTTTTGATCCAAAGCATATTTGTTTCTGCTTTCAATATTTTCTGCTTTCTTCCCCCCCCCCCATAATTTTGTTGGTGCATCATTTGCATATCATATAATTCAATAGTTCAATCATTCAATCATACCAAGGAGAATTGTACAATCACCCCCACTTCAATTTTAGAGCATATCTCCCCACCCCCACTGCTCTTCATGGATAAATCACCTTTAAGATGAGTTATGTAATCACAATCTATTCCAGTGCTCTTCCCCTCCTTCCCATCATCATTATTTCCTCCTGAAATCCCTTTTCCCTTTTTTATTATGCACTCCCCCATTTCTGAATTCCCTATATTCCCTGTGTCAGTTATTAATATTCACACCCTCATCCTGTGCTTCACAGCTGGGAGACCAAAGGGAAAACAATAAGCAAAATTGCTGTAAGGCATGTGGTAGTTACATAATCTGGTGTCAATTTGAGAATTAAGAATGAAGGGTTTGGGGGATGTAAAAAAAAAAAGAATGAAGGGGTGAAGTCTAGCCTGTCAATCAGGTGATAGCCTTCTCCTGAGGATTCTGGGAACTCCTGTACTTCCTCTTTGGAGGTAGGAGACTCTCTCTGCTCACTCCCTGTGATACATCCTTGAGGAGAAGCCAAATGGATGTACCCTGATGCATCCAGAACTCTGGATCTGCAGAAGCTACTAGGAGGCCTCTGTCAGCACTGAGATGCTTACAACGCCACTGGATCCACAAGACTTCCCACTCAGTGACCTGTGATCTTCCTAATATTTGGTGTCATTGTGTGTGTTTCGTGAGTTTGAAGAGGACTTTATAGGTTAGTATCACTCATATAATCTAATATTAGACTTAGAGACTTGATCTGGACTGAGCTGGGATACTTTCTCAGCATTCAACTGTTCTTGCATAGAAACCTCTTTCTTAAACACATATGCGTATCTATGAATTTGTTTATGTAGTTCTATCCAGACTAATGTAAAGTGGTAGGGTTAAAATCACAGTAGTATACAGACAAAAATACAAGTAATCTGCAAGAAGAAAAAGATCACCAGCCACATTAAAAAAAGGAAAAAAATTTCTGCCATGGAATCAATAAGCGATAACTTGTACTCAGAACAGATCCAGGCATGTCTATAGAGTGGTCATTGGCTCTGTATTGAGTTCCATCTAGCATAATCAATATTACAATGATCTCTGCCTGATAGTAAAGTTGTTCCACACTCTTCTCTGAAGGTAGAGAGGATCTGCCAGTGGCTTATTCTAACTAGATACCCTGCAGATGGGTGTGGTGCTCCCATATCCTCCATAGCCTTCCACAAAGTGGGTGCAATGATTTTGGCTCTGATACCTTTCACTTAGAATTTTGTATTTGTCCTCTTTGGATCACACAAGTTGGTGTCCTTCTTCCATGTGGACTTAGTTGATGCCTCACTTAGGTGACTGCATGTTTGAATACGAGTCTTTAAGACTCCAGACACTATTCTGATTGATGGCTGGACACCATCTACTTTCCTCACCACCCTTTGCTGTAGCACCCTTAACTTCAGTCATCATTTCATGAAGGTCAATATAAAGCTGGGCCACGTTATCAGAACTAATCATTGTTGAGTTGGGGCTGGAGTAAAGTAGGAGCCCGGACTCCATCTGCTTGCCCATGGGGTTTTCACATCTCAGGTTTACTTTGGTGCTTGTAAAATGGCAAAATCAAAACCTTATAAGACCAACCTCAACAGTAGCAGCCATAAATCATGCAGTCACCAAACAAGCAAGAGAGAGAGAGAGAGAGAGAGAGAGAGAGAGAGAGAGAGAGAGAAGGGGTGGTGGTGGAAAAGAGAAGCAAGCTACAAATAGGAAGCTAAAAAACCATATAAATAAACAATTGTAACATTGTCAATTACCCTCCTGGGGTATAAGTCAATTGCACTATTATAGTCATTTTCCCCAATGGTCCAGAACTCTGGGCACTCTCAGTATGAAAATCTATGCGAGTGAAATTCTACCTTGAGCTGCAAACCACAAGTTTTTTGCCCTTCACAGTTCTATCTCCTATTCCATTGGGTTTTGTTGATCCTACGTATGGGGATTGATGCCAGGGAGTTCTGCTTTCTTTTTATTGAAGTTTTCCTCTGTTGTTGTTGGGGGTTGTTTTTGTTTGTTAGTTTGCTCATTTGAATTTTGTTCCTTTTTATGTATTTGAAATCCAGGATAGATAAATCTATAGAGACAGCCACAGAACTAATAATTTACTCACGGCACAACAGAAAAGGTTGGTTGTGGGGGACCAGCCTCCCCACAACCGAATGGGTCTAAAGTAAAATGACCAGACTTTACGTGGGATACCATTGACTAGGGGGAAGGGGGTGTTCTTGATTAAAAATTTGGTCTATATAAAGCAACAAAAAATTTCATAGAATGCAAAAATAGTATTGTAGTATATTTATTTTAACTTTAGAACGCCATGGGATTTTGTTAAATTGCTAAAAAGCGGGACATCTGGTCACTTTAAAGGGTGGTTGTGTAATTGATGGGTAAATTAAAGAGATATCAGACAAGATAAAATTTGCAAGGGCTCACCTCTTCAGGTCTGAGCAGAGAGAGAGAGACCTTAGTGTTATCTCTCAAGTTTATAAAACCTCAGGCACACAGGCTAAGGTAAGCACATACATACCAGGAAGGGGTTGTACAACAGACATACACATAACAGGAGGGGGACAAGCTAGGGGTGTATACGCAATAGGAAGGGGTGGCACTAGGAGCACACATGTGACAGGAAGGCACAAATGTAACAAGATGGACAGCCTCTAGAGTCAAGATGGCAGCCTAACCTTGGTCACCTGAGTTGGTTTGAGCTCTTTTCTAGGGGACTAATCCATGGTCCTTATCAAAAGGGAGTGGGTCCTACTTAGGGTGGGACAGACAGCAGGGTCTGATTGCCTTAGGTGATGTCAACCTTCAGGCAGATAACCTTCAAGCAGTTGATCTCCAATGGTATAGTCAGTGACCATGTGTCTGCAAACAGCACCTTAAATTTGGCATTGTTGTGGGGGCACATCATGGGGAGTAACTTTTACTTAAGAGAATGTGAGTGGGAGGACTATCCAACTCACAAATGTGAAGGTTTCTTCCATTGGGGCCTTGGCCTCCCAGGTTCTTTAATGTATGAATGTTGAGAGCTTGACCCAATACACTCTCTCCCCAGTTGTGTTTCCCACAGCTAACAACAAGGAAGCAGAAATGTCCTACAATTGATTGTGGTGATGATTACACCTATATGAATTATAGGACAATAAAACTGTTAAAAAGTGCTACCTTGATAGAAGGGTCACTATTTAAATTTCACTCTCTTCTTTTTCTCTACCAATTAATTATGTAGAATATTTAATTTCTAGATAATTATATACAGTAAATTGAGTAAGAATATGAGGTAACTTCATTACAAGTAATCTAGGTTTTGGTGTGTAGGTATTTTATAGATGTGCTTAAGGCACTTAATCAACTGAGTTAAATAAAGATTATCCTAGGTAATCGGTATGGGCATGACTGAATTAGCCATTCCATTTTAAAAGCAGAATGGAGTCATCTATGAAGAAGATATCACCTGTGGACTGGAGCATTCCCTTGCACTAAGTCAGCTATTGGTTACAGACTTGCCCAGCCAGTCTCTAAAATTACATAAACAAGTTCTCTTAGTATTTATCTTCTATTTACTCTGTTATTTTGGTTAAACAGCATGACTGACACAGATTTTGCTATCAAAAGTGGTTCCATTGGAGCAGAATCTTAAGGATATGATTTCTGAATCGATACTGAAATTTCTGGAATTGGTTCTCTAATTTGATTCGATTTAAAGGCACTAATGATTCTTTCTGGTGGTAAGGAGAGTACTGGTGGCTCATGTTGACCAGATTTTAAGCAGCACATTATTTACTGGGGGTGAGGGGTGGGTGTTCTTGATTAAAAATTTGGTTTATATGGAACAACGAAAATTTTCATGGAACGCAAAAATAGTATTGTAATATATTTATCTTAATTTTAAAACGCTGTGGGACATTGTTAAATTGTTTCAAAGTGAGGCATCCGTTCACTTTATTTAATGACACAAAGTGGAAATACGACCTCAGTGAGTTAATCTGGACTCAGAGAAACCCCATGGGACAGGGTAGAAGTAAGTGCCCCTTTGGATTTCAGAGTCAGTAAATCTTTACTGGAGTAGAAAGGTTCTCCCCCCCCCCACACACACACCTTTTCCCCTTTTCTCATATGAAGAAACTGATGGGTTTGGACTGCTGACCTTGGGGCAGGGGTGGGGGGTAAGCAGCTATAGGTGTAATCCACTGTGAATCAGGGCTTCTTGACTGGCAATAAGAAAAACTGAAAAAAGCTTACTGCCATTGAGTCAATTCCAATTCATAGAAACCCTATGTAAGCAGTATAAAGAGATTAGCTGACCGATCTTAATAGGTCAGCCAAGGGGAGTAATAGGGGAGTAATAGGGGAAGCCAAGAATTAGCTTAGGACTTTAAATTTCCAGGTCAAGAGCTACATGAATGAAAGCTTCTCTAAGTCCTCTGAGAGAAACCACTACCTCCTACAGTCACAGGGCCAGATTTCTGAAAGTCAAACCCAGAGACTTATCCCACAACACAAATTAAGTCGCCAACCTCACAGAGTTTCTCTAACCAAAGGAAGCCCATGATCGGGAAGGTAGAACTCGGATCAAGCAAACTCGCTGCCACCAAGTCAATTACAGCAACTCTGCAGGACAGGGTGGCACTGACCCTGGGGGTTTCTGCGACCGTGACTGTGTACCCTCAAGGGCTCCGCTTCTGGGTTCCAGCGTAAGAACAATTCTGAGGATGACACAGGACCATGCAATGTTTCATTCTATTGTGCACAGGAGCACTATGACTCGGAGCCAGCTCGATGGCACTGAACAGCAGTAACTGCTTACCAGAAGAGAAAGGCCCATCTTCCTCCCAAGGAGTGGTGGATTTCAGCCCAACTCATAACCAGTATGCCATCTGAGCTGCCAAGGGGTTATCTGGACAGATCTGCTGAAGCTGGGAATGTTAAATTCCCAAGTTCTCCTAGTCTTTTTTTTGGGCATCGCAGCTCTCTGGTGGTGGGAATAGGAGACCCAGCCCCACTGCTGGAATTGAACCTCCGTCCCAGTGGCCCGCAGTCCCGCGCACAACCACTACGCCACCAGGGCTCAGCCCTCTCCTAGTCTTTTTTGATAATAGAAGGAACAGTTTCACTTTTCCTGAGGAAATGATCCATTCTTGGCCAGCAGAACCTGCAATGGCTTCCTCTGAGGCCGGTGCCTTGCAAGGCACTGCTGATTCTCTTAAGAGACTCACGTCATCATTCAACTCTTTGCTTTTAGATCTCTAACTAGATTCAAGTGTCTGGAACCCTGGAAGAGTGAGGAACAAAACTGGACACACAAGGAGGTGCGTTATATACCAAAAGGATTGTATAATTTTTTCCCCAATTTATATTGGCAGAAATGTGGAGAATGTGTATTATGATTGATATTAGGGGTGTAGGATCATGGTGGCAGGAATAAAGAATGAAGTAGGATCATTATTTAAATTAATTTTTATTTTAAACTGAGGAAAGGCAGGGTGTTACATTTCAGGTCATCAACTCTACATTCAACTGTTTAAACCACTCATCAGTACCACCCTTCTTCTATCCTACACCCCCCATCCCCCTTCTCCTCCTCTCTCTTATAGGTATAGTGGTTACATGTTGGGCAGCTAACAACAAGTTTTACTCCACTGGAGAAAGATGGGATTTATACTCCCCTAACACTGACAGTCTCGGGAACCCACAGGAACAGGTCGACTCTGTCCTTGAGAGGGTAGTTTGGCTATTCAGTTGGCTGGAACATGGTATCAAAGGTGACTGACACTAAATGACGATGGAGTGCTTGGACTGCTGTGGGACAGAGTGGAGGAAGGTATCCAAAGATTTAGGGAGATTGGAATGTTGCTGTATTCTCGTTACCATGTTTGGTGAACCATAAGATGCACCTGACTATAAGACACACCCAGTTTTTAGAGCAGGAATACAAGAAAAAATATTCTGAATTAAATAATACCAGTATACTAAAACACCTGTGTATATTGAAGGAATTCACCAAATAAATATTAAGAGAGTAATTTGAGCCCTGGTGGCATAGTGGTTGAGTACGGACTGCGGCCCACAGGGCTGGCGGTTCAAATCCAGCAGCAGCTCTCCAGGAGCAAGGCTGGGCCTCAAAAACAAAAAACAAGAGAGTCTACAGACTGGGAAGACATTGTTAGCAATGACATAGCAGACAAAGGTCTTATTACTAAAATCCACAATACTCTGCTAGCTTCCAAAAAGAAAAAAAATCTAATTGCCCACCAAGGAGGCAGGGAAAGGACCTGGATGGAAATTTCAGAAGGGCAGAAATCTGAATGGCTGATAAACATATGAGAAAATGTTTGTGATAATTAGCCATAAGAGAAACGCAAATTAAAACAAAAATGAGATACCACCTAACACCTTCAAAGATGGCTAAATTCAAAAATTCAGAAAACAACAAGTGTTGAAGGTGCTGTGGTGACACAGGAACTCTCATCCACTGCTGGTGGACCTGTACAGACACTAGGGAAATATCTAAAACAGATGGACATTGAGCTACCATATGACCCTGCAATTCCCCTACAGGGCACATAGCCAGAGAGGGCAAGAAACAAACCACGACCAGACATCTGTGCTTCAATGTTCATAGTAGTTCAGTTCACAATTGCAAGGAGTTGGACACAACCCAAATTTCCATCAACAGACGAATGGATTAAAAAAACTGTGGTACAGAGTCCCAATAAAATTATTTATTTTTAAAAAAGGAGGGGGAAAGAGGAGCTCATACCAAGGACTCAAGTAGAAACTATTTGGAAATGAAGTTGGCAGTATGTGCACAAATATGCTCGATACAAATGAAGTATGGAATGTTATAAGAGCTGTAAGACCCCCAATAAAATCATTGGAGGAACAAGATAAAAAACAAACTGTGGTATATACATACATTGGAGGATTACGCATTGCTAAAAAGCAGCGATGAATGCACAAAGCACATTGCCTCATGGGGAAAACTGGATGAAATTATGCTAAGTGAAGGAAGCCAAGCACAAAAGGACAAGTACAACATGAGTCAACTGAGGTAAACTTAAAAATGCAACCTTTTGGGAAAAAGTCACTGTGTACAAACTTTCCTGGGGTGAGGTCCAGGTAGTATGGCAGGGGCCAGACCAAATCCAGGGATATATCTGGTGGCCAACTAAAAAGGTGGGAGGAAAAAAAAGAGAGACATGAGTCACAGAGGAACAGGGCACCAACCCACCCAGAGAGGGGTATTGTTTATATCTCCCCAGAGAAAGAGAGACCAAGCTTCAACCCGGTGCTCCAAGTGATGAACACAACCTGCCAGCATGAAGCAGGGAATCAATAGAGAGTTCTGAGGGGCCCAATCCCAACTATGAAGACAGCACCCCCACCCCACAGAAGAATTCACTTCAGAGGACAGCACTGAAGCTATAGCTCAAGGAGAGGGACATGTCTGACCAGAGCACACCAGAGCAAATGAATGGGGAGGAAGAGAGTGGAGCACACGCTGGTCCACCAAGCCCCAAGGACAATATCCCTGCTCAGAGCAGCCAATGCACAGAGAGGACCACAGGGCCAGCCCCACTATAAGACACAAGGTCCCTCATGGGCCATAGTGCAATACGGGACAATACTGGTGACACAGTGCAGGAATTGCGCCTGATCTGACCCCACCACACTGAGGTGAAACCGTAAGAGTGTGCAACAGAACAACAATAGAACAAGGAGAACAGGCAATACCAAAAATAGACTTTGGGACAGGATGTGGCACCTCATCAGACTAGGCTGGAAAGCACTCCTAAAGTTCAACAAACAGAACTTGAACTCTTTTTTTTTTTTCTCTTTCCTTGAACTTACAGGCTTTTCTTTTCTTTTTTTTTTTTGCCCTTAGTTTTGTTTTCTTTTGTTGTGTTTTTCTTGGTCTTGTTTTTTGTGCATATTATTATCTCTGCAGGTCTATCTAAATAACATAAGTGGGATAAACAGTCCAGGGGAGAAAACAGTGGGACTGATATTTTCAGGTGGGCCATGGAAAAGAAAGTGGGTGTTAGCAAACCCAGGGATAAGGGAACAACAAGTGATCCAAAATCTATGGCAAGGAGGGTGTAGGGCCTGGTAGGGCTTGAGCCAGGACAAAAGAGCTGAGAGTAATTATTGAAGCCCAAATAAAGGCTGAACATGACAGTGGGACAGAGGAAAGTAACTGGAAATAGAGGAAAGAAGTAGGCAGGAAGGGCATTTATAGAGGCCTAAATGCAGGCATGTATATATGTAAATATATTTATATATGATGGGGAAAAAGATCTTTGTACATGTATTTATAGATTTAGTATTAAGAAAGCAGATGGACATTGGGCCTCTACTCAAGTACTCCCTCAATGCAAGAACACTTTGTTCTGTTAAACTGGCATTGCATTACACTCCCCTTCTCAACATGATCCCTGAGACAAAGCTGGTACTAAGCAAATGTGGTGAAGAAAGCTGACGACAGTGCCTGATGTCAAAAGATATAGCACCTGGGGTCTTAAAGGGTTGAAGATAAACAAGTGGCTATCTAGCTGAGAAGCAACAAAGCCCAAGTGGAAGAAGCATACCAGCCTGTGTGATTATGAGGTGCCGAAGGGATCAGGTAGTCAGGCATTACAGAACAAAAAAATCATACCCTTGTGAATGAAGAGGAGTGCGGAGTGCAGACCCAAAGCTCATCTGATGGCAACTGGACATCCCCTTCTAGCGGAATCACAGGGAGGAGATGAGCCAGTCAGGGTGCAGCGTAGCAACAATGAAACACACAACTTTCCTCTAGTTCTTTAATGCTTTCTCCCCACCCCCTATGGTGATCCCAATTCTACCTTACAAATCTGGCTAGATCATAGGCTGTACACTGGTACAGATTAGAGCTGAAAGCACAGAAAATCCAGGACAGATAAACCCCTCAGAATCAATAACAAGAGTTGAGATACCAACAGGGTAAGGGGCAACGTGGGGGAGAGGGGGAACCAATCACAATGATTTATCTACAACCCCTTCCCTGGGGGACAGATATCAGAAAAGTGGGTGAAGGGAGACATTGGACAGCATAAGACATGAAAATATGAGGGTTTGTGAGGGAGGGAGAGTGGGGAGGGGGAAAATTAGCTGCTGATACCAAGGGCTCAAGTAAGAAGAAAATGTTTTGAGAACGATGATGGCAACAAATGTACAAATATGCTTGACACGATGGATGTATATATGGATTGTGATAAGAGTTGTAAGCGCTCCTAATAATATGATTTTTTTTTTTTTTTTGGCATCACTGCTCTCCGGTGCTGGGAGTAGGAGGCCCAGCTCCACTGCTGGAATTGAACCTCCGTCCCAGTGGGCCGCAGTCCCGCGCACAACCACTCCGCCACCGGGGCTCAGCCAATAATACGATTTTTAAAAAGAAAAGAAAAACTAGAAAAAAATAAGATTGAGAAGTTTTGTGCTTGTACAAGTTACCCCTGGAACATAAAATTCTGTTGTCTACTAAACAGTTATGTATTCATTTTGACCTTAAAATCACCCATTTCACTGCTGAGAAAATGAAGCCTTAAAAGACTAAATCATTACCGGGGGTCTAGATAGACGCAGGATGTTTTGAGAATGACAATGGCAACAAATGTACAAATGTGGTCTGCATACAATTGACGTATGTATTGATCATGATAGGAGTTGTATGAGCCCCCAATAAAATGATTTATGTATATATAAAAAGCTTAAATCATTGATTTCAACCACAGTACCTGAGCAGGAATTAATCTAAGATGCTGAAATCCATATTATTGCCATCCCACTATTCTGTTGTAGAATAATCCTTCTGTGTATCATAGGGAATAAAGGAGACTCCAAACCTCAAACATAATTTATGGAGAATATTTATTAAGTCTTAAAGAGGACAAAGACATTTTCTGGATAAGGGAGGCCATCAGCGCAAGGTTACAGTGATTTTGGACCGTTTACAGGAAACTGGAGGCTTAAACAGGCTCTGAAAGACATAGGAAACTGTCACAGACACAGGATTGATGGCACATCAAAACATCACAGTTGCGGCCGCAGGACAGAAGTGGTAATAGGATAAGAGGACCAGACGTCCCGATTTTTAAGCAATTTTCCCACACCCCACGGCATTTTAAAAAAGTCCCGACTTTTGGAAAGAATGAATGACAAGCTAGGGAATGGTGGGGGAACAAGAATTGAATATAGCCTTCCTACCGCCCACCCTCCATCCTGGTCAATGGTGTCTCTCTTTATCAATGTTAAAATCTGGTCACTTTAAAATAGGACCATGATGGGACAAGTAAATCATGTTAGACAGAAGTGTGTACATGATTTGGGTACAGCATGAGTCAGGACTCCAGTATCCTTGACACCATCAAGGACACACCTAGGCAAGTCCTTAAAGGACACTGCCCCTCCCTGGGTTGGCCAGGGGAGTGGAAGTCATACACTTTCAAACACACTCTGCCTGAGGGCAAATGCTATTTCACTTGGCCAGTAAAAAGTCAGAAGGATATTGTAAAGGAGGGTTAATATACTTGGAGACTCAAAATGGATTATATGGTAACTGTCACCTTCTGAGAACCCAGTGTTCAGAATTTAAGCTCTAATTCA
>PVJH01030916.1:0-24249 GCA_004026705.1 Nesogale talazaci
CTTTGCGTAGTCAGTGAAACACAAGTAAATGTCTTTCTTGTATATTCTGCTTTGAGCCAAAATCCATCGAGCATCAGTAATGGTATCCCTTGTTGCACATTCTCTTTCTAATCTGGCCTGGTTTTCTGGCAGGTCCCTGTTGGGTGTGCAGATTAGGCTAACTCAAGGTTGGGGGTTCAGATCTACGAGTCTCTCTTCAAGAGAAAGATGAGGATCTCCGCTCCTATGAAGATTTACAGCCTCACAATGAGTCAGAATCCACTCTGTGACACTGGGTGTTTGGGTTTATCTTTTTAAAAAAATGTCTCAAACCATTTCGCCATAATCCTGCCTCCTCCTCCTCAGAATAACAGCTCCTTTCTAAATAGGATCGTAATCACAGGCAAAAACCCACATACCAATGCCATCGAGTAGACACTGGCTACTATCACTGTGTAATCCATTCTGAGCACGCTTTAGATGACAGTGAAAACCCCAAATCATCCCCCCTCCCCCCAAGGATGAAGCCTCCATTGAATTCCTTCTGGCCATTGACCCAGGATGTGAACAGTCATGACTGTGGGCGGTGTGCTTGGAGAGTGGATTATCTACACCCCCACCATGTCCAGTCAGCCCTGGGAGGACCTGTCTCCTTTTGGGGCTAGCTTGGGTGTGCCCTAGATGGAGAGCTCTGCACTGGCGGTCTTTAGTCATGAGTCATGAGTCTTGCCCCAACAGCCTTGGCAAGATGGCCTGTGACCAATCTTCTAAACTCTTTAATCTAACAATGTACATCCCAGTCATGGCTCTGTCCCTGCTTCTGCAGCCCCACCTTTAACTGCCATACTGACCTGCTGAAAATCATGAGTTTATGGCAGTTTCCTTTGTGTCCCATGCTTTATTTAAAAGATGTATCGCCTTGCGCATCATTATGGCCTCCTGCAAGTGGAGAGGGATCTTTAGTAAATTCCTGCATGCCTGCTGCATCGATCACATTTTAGATTTTAGTTCTGCAGTTTCTTCTTCGAAGAAGGCCATCAGACTCTACCCCTACACTGTCATAAAAATTCAAGTTGGCAGAAAAGCATCTAATGATGACAGACGGCTAACTGCAAAGTCAGCAGTTGGACACCACCAGCCATTCCTTGGAAGAACGAGGAGACTTTCTACTCTCTTACATCCGGATGCTGTGTCTGTGTCTTTGTCTTGTGTTTGTCTGGTATATAAGACTTAATAAAAAGACTCCCTTTAATGCGGCTGAGCCCCGGGAGTGTAGTGGTTGAGTGTGGGACTGCGGCCAACTGGCTTGGCGGTTCAAATCCCACAGCAGCAAGGTTGGGCCTCCCACTCCTACCAGAGGGCAGTGATGCCTAAAAAAAAAAAGATTCCCTTTAAGTTATAGCTGAAATTTGGGGTCTCTTTGTGTGCTAAAACTGGGGCCCACTGGGATGGAGGTTCGATTCCAGCTCCATGGAGCAAAGGCTGGGCCTTCTACTCCCACCACCTGAGGGCAGTGATGCCAAAAAAAAAAACAAACTGGGTTAACAGCACATTGTTTGTGGGAATACAGTCAAATTCATAACAGAGCAAAAGGCCAGATCATGAAAGGCTTTGTGTCCTGAGCTGAAGAGGCTGGACTCATACTGTTCTAAATATTAAAGTTTGGGAGGTATCTTAACCTGTGTCTACTAATATACTTCTGCATCTTGTCAACTGCATGAAACTGTCTGATAAATTTCGTTATTTTGGGGTGGATGAGCTTCTCAGAGAAGAGAGTCCTAGATTTGAAAAGATATAACCTGTTTTTAGAAGAAAGGGAATCCAAATTCAAATATAATTTATAAAGACCCATTTATTAAGCATTAAAGCAGGACAAAAGCAAGACAAAGATAAATCATCCACATCAACATGAGACCATAAATTTATAGTCACATAACTATAAATCTACTTATATAGGACATGGAACACAAATAAAGTAATCACCCGAAATGCTCATATGTTACTCTGGAGTGGTGCAGGCACCCAGGTTTCCAGGGTAGCTTACCTAATTTCTTGCTTTTCTTTTCTTTTTTAAATATCTTTATTGGGTGCTTTTGCCTCTCTGATCACAACCCATACATCACTCCAGTCAAGCTCATTTGCATATATGCGGCCATCATCATTTTCAAAGCATCCTTTCCCACTTGAGTCCCTGATATCAGCTCCCCATTTCTTTCCCTCTTCCTCCCCCACTGGCCTTCCCTCATGAACCCTTAATAAGGAATAGATTATTATTTTCATATCTTACATCATCCTCTGTCACCCCTCCCCCACTTTTCCATTGTTCGTCCCTCTGAGAGGGGAGTCCAGGTTGATCAGATTTTTGCTTTTCAACATTGAAAAAAATTCACCCAGCAGAAGCACTTTTGTAAATCCAAGTCACTTTTACGAGGGAAAGAGAAGTTTCAGCTATCGCAGTCTCAAAAGTACACCATATCCCCGAAAGTGTGCGAGCCTGCCTGGTGGGGAGTGGGAGGTCGTGGGAAAGCTCATGCCTGAAATGGCCATTTCAAAGGGGGGGGGGAGACAGGGAAACACGGGGGAGGAATGCCAGAAAAGGAGCATGGAACCAGCATGTGGAGCCAAGAGCAGGAAATCCCAAGAGAGTGAGCTGGCTGTGAGAGTATGGACACCCGGGTGTGCGTGCACTCGCATGCCTCACGCAGGAGGGTTCTTACCCTCCGCTTGCAGTGCGCCTGAGCAAGAACA
The DNA here is from genome assembly GCA_004026705.1 of Nesogale talazaci. Lineage (NCBI taxonomy): Eukaryota > Metazoa > Chordata > Mammalia > Afrosoricida > Tenrecidae > Nesogale > Nesogale talazaci. The sequence goes on from PVJH01030916.1 coordinate 2,728, forward strand.
GAGGTTGGCCTGCCCCCCACTGCTTTCATCCCCTCCTCTCCCCGCTGGTCGGGGAGGCGTGGGTGAGGGTATTGGCTGACCTTCTTGGCTGCATTTAAGTGCACCGGTGTAATGTCATGTTGTAGGTGTCTAGTCTGTGCACCCAGGTAGACCTCCCAACCTGGGCCTAGGTGACACGGGTCTGAGCATGCTCAGTTCTGGATTTTCCCATCAGTGTCTCATTAGTGTGCCTGATTTCCTCCCCTCCTTTGTTGTAACATGGACAGACAGCTAATTTTTGTTTCGCATGGGAATTCGGAGGAGACAACTTCTTCATCCCCAATCTAGCTCCCTTTCATGGTCAAGTTGAGATTAAAACACAACTTTGTCTTAGAAGGTGTACATTAGCCAGGAGTGGTATCATGTTTGAAATCACAAAGCCCAAACACTAACTTACACTTTCAGGAATCATGTATAGATGTTTTAATTAACCCGAGTTTCAGGAAGAAACCCTGGCAGGAAACAACTTAAAAAGGGGGAACCAATTACAAGGATCTACATATAACCCCCTCCCTAGGGAATGGTCAACAGAAAAGTGGGTGAGGGGAGGCATTGGACAGTGTAAGACATGGAAAAATAATGATTTCTAAATTATCAGGGGGCAGAGAGGAAAGAAGGGGGATAAGGAGGGGAAAAAATGAGGAGGTGATACCAGGGGCTCAAGTCAAAAGCACATGTTTTGAGAAAAATGAGGACAAGTGTACACGTGTGCTTGACACAATGGATGGATGGATGGATTGTGGTAGGAGCTGTATGAAACCCCCATAAAATGATTTTTTTTTAAGAAAGAGGAAGGAGACATCTGTTGACCATGAGCAAGCAAAGAGAGCAGTCTCAGGATATGTGTGTGGCTGACTAGACAGCAGAGTCCAGCTTCTATCACAGATCCCGGGGACACAGTGATGCCACACTGGGCACTAAGCTCAGGATCAGCAGTGTGAAGCCACCAGCCGCTCGGAGGGAGAAAGGTGACAGACACTTCAGTTAAGAATCACAGTCGGCTGAGCCCCGGTGGCGTAGTGGTTGTGCGCAGGACTGTGGCCCACTGGGTAGGAGGTTCAAATCCAGCAGCAGCTCTCCAGGAGCAAGGCTGGAATTCCTATTCCCACCAGGGCAGTGATGCCACACACAAAAAAGATTATTTAGAAAAAAGAATCACAGTTGTGGGAACCCACAGGGACTATGCTACCCCGTTCGACTGGGTCGCCATAAGCTGGAACGGACTCGCTGCGTGTGACATTTGCGAGCGTTCGTCACTAGCCGTCAGGTAAATAAGAGAAAACTCTCAGAGGTATCTGGCTCTTCTAAGTGACATCTGCTTGTCTTTGAGTAGTTTATGAAAATCCACAGAGATTGCCTTGTTAATGAGGAGGATTTTTCCCGAACTGAAAAAAACCCCTTTGCTACGGATAAACCCTGGAGGAACAATAAGGGGAGTAGCAATACCATGAGGGTTGGGGGAAGTTTGGAGGGAGAAGGGAAAAAAGGGGAAACCAATGGCAAGGATCAATGTATCACTACCCCACCCCACTCCCACCCATGCCCCAGGCGGACGAACAACAGAAACCGGTGAAGGGAGACAGCAGACAGAGTAAGATATAAAAATAAAAGTAATGTATAATTTATCAAGGGGTCCTGAGGGTGGAGGGGTGGAGAGAGAGGGGGAAAAGAGGAGCTGATATTAAGAGCTCAAGTAGAAAGAAAATGTTTTGGAAATGATGATGGCAACATAATGTCCAAATGTGCTTGATACAGTGGCTATACGGATTGTGATAAGACCTGTGCAAGCCCCCAGAAAAATGATTTATGTAAAAAAAAAAAAAAAAGACAAACACCTCACTGCCATGGAGCTGATTCTGATGTGTAGCAACCCTGATTCTGATAGACTGCGTGAAGATGTCTCTGTGGGCTTCTGAGATTGTAACTCTCCCCGAAGACAGTCAGATCACTGCAGTGTCACTGTCACAAAATCATCACGGTTGCCGGCAGGAACCATCGGGAAAGGGGTGCACCCAGCTTCCACTGAAGGATCCCCCAATCCTCCATCAAAACTGGAACACAGTAGGCTGTATCGCCTGGGAGTGTCACACACTATTACAGATGACAGAGGCTGACAAGGCCTTCCCACTGCCTCAATTGGGGTGTGACTTATGGGTTTGGAGACCTAAAACCCAGATTTCCATCCAGGTCACTCTTAGACAAGTTCCCGAGGGCTACACTGTCCTTCCGTGGCTTGGCCAGGGGCGTGAAAGCAAGCCACTTTGTGCACGATGCCCGGGGGCAAAGCTCCTCAGATGCTGGTCAATGGTCAGAAAGAACCCGATGGAGGCTGAATCTGTGGAGACACCCATGGATGTTGCACCCCATGCTCGACCATCAGACCCTTCCACGAACCTCAGAATTTAAGCTCTGCTGCATGCCACCCTCACGCCCCAAATAAGTTCAGGAACCATCTCATGAAGTCAGAAGTTAAACACTTTATTCATCACGAGGATAAAATCAGATCCATCCCAGACTTGCATTGTTCGGCACTGTAGCGTCACTTCTGATCCATGGCAGCGCTCTATCTTGGGACGGAATGCTTCCTGGTCCGGGCTCATCTTTATAGCCGTCGGTATGTTGTGGCTATGGTCTCAATCTTCCTCCTTGAGAATCTTTCTCCTTGCTTTTGTTGCCCTTGACCAAATCCACCCTTCTGCCAGTTTATCGTACTGTGTGGTTTGTGATACTAAACGCTACCCCGCAGGTGCTTCGAAGATCAGTCTGGCGAATGGCGTTCAGTAGAGCTTCCAGACTAAGAACAGACTGGGAAGACGGAATGGGCTGAGCCTTTCTGAGGGCTGGGCTGCGTGAGTACAGGCCGTGGAACACTGTCGGGAACAGAGCCAGAAGATGAGCCTGAAGGCTGGTGGGCACTCACTCAAAACACGCCAGAGGGAGAGCGGCCTCCTCAACGGAGAGTCGGCCTGAGTGGTGCGGCCGAAGTGCAGGTTTTATTTGATCCTGGGGCACAAACTCAAATGAGAAACTGCAAGCAGCCATTAATAATAACATGGTATCGTGGCAGACCAGTCCCTGGAAAAGGTCATCATGCCTGGTAAAGTAGAGGCTCCGCAAAAAAAGAAAGGGTCTCATCAAGCTGGAGTGACGAAGTGGCTGAAATGATGAGTCAAACCAAAGACCCTTGTGAGGAGGTGCAGGACCAGGCAGCTCTCCCACAGGGCCGCCGCAGTCACAACCACCTGGATGCACCCGACGACGGACAGGGTCAACTCTACCGAACACAATGTGCTTTTCTGGCAGCTGGCCTTTGCTTACTTATCAAAGGCAAACAAACTGTTGTTGTTGTTGTTGTTGTTGTTGACCATAGTGACCCTATGGACCACAGAACAAGACACTGCCGGTCCTGTGCCTTTTCACAATTGTTCCTACGCTTGGGCCCATCGTTCGACCTGAGCTGGTCCATCCCGTTGGGAGTCTTCCTCTCTGTCACTGCCCTTCTACTTGACCAAGCGCAACGTCCTTCTCCAGAGATGGGCCTCTCCTGACAACACGTTCAAAGTGCACGGATCAAAGCTCTAAAAGTAAGTGAGCATCTATGACCATCACTCTTTCCCCTCCAGTGTGACTAAGAATGAGGAAAATAATTAGTGCTTTAAAAGAATCAAGAAAACAATTAGTCCCCAAAACTAATGGACCACATAAACCACCTCCTCCACTAATCTGAGAGCAGAGGCACTAGATGGTGCCCACCTGCCACTACTAACTGCTCTGAGCAGGATATCATTGGGGGACCCCCTTTTTTCCCAATGATTTTATTGGGGGCTCTTATATCTCATAACATTCAATACATCATTTGTATCAAGGGCTGAGCCCCGGTGGCGTAGTGGTTGTGCACGGGACTGCGGCCCACTGGGATGGAGGTTCAATTCCAGCTCCACAGGGGCAAAGGATGGGCCTCCTACTCCCACCACCAGGGCAGTGATGCCCTAAAAAACTAAAAAACCAAAAAAACCAACATCATTTGTATCAAGCATATTTGTACACATGTTTCCATATTCATTTCCAAGTATTTTCTACTTGAGATCTTGGTATAACCTCCTTCCCCCTCCTTTTTTTTTTGTAAATCATTTTATTGGGGGTTCATACAACTCCCATCATGATACATACATACTTCTCTTGCATGCAGGCCACATTGACACACTTGTTGCCATCATCACTCTCAAAACATCCTCCCTCCACTTAGGTCCCCAGTACCAGCTCCCCATCTTTCCCTTCCCTCCCCATCTCTCTCCCCCATGAACTCCTAATAATGTACAAATTATTACTTTTTCATACCGTACACTGTCCAATGTGTCCCTTCACTCACTTCCCTGTTGTCTGTACCACAGAAAGGAGGTTATATGTAGATCCCTGAAATTGTTTCCCCCTTTCTATTCCATCATTCCTCTACCTTCCAGGTATCACCATTCCCACCACTAATCCTGGGGGACCATCTATCCTAAATTCCCCATGTTTCCGACTCCAGTGTACATCCCCTGGTCTAGCTGGATTTGTCTGGTAGAATTGGGGTCATAGTAGTGGGGGTAGGGATCATTTGAGAACTAGAGGAAAGTTGCATATTTCATTGTTACTACACTGTACCTTGAATGACTCATCTCAGAGGGACTCTCTTTTTTCTCTTTCTTTTTCTTTCAGACTCCTTCCTGTTATATTAATGTGCTTTCCCCCATCTGAACCACAACACTAATTTGGGGGTGAGTGTCAAGTGTATTCACCTCAGGAAAATATAGAAGTGTATACTTGTAAAAAAATATGGATTAATTAAAAGGAAAGATGAGAATGAGAGTAAAGTTTTCTGCCCCAGGAAATGGGAGGGGGGGGCAGGATGAGAAGACTGGAAGAAATATGAGAAAAGGAAAGAGGAGAGAGGTCTGAAGTAAGGGTCTGAACCTGGCAGAGTTGTGTGGAGAGGCTCAAATCCCAATCTAGAGATGTCTCAGTTTCCCTGTAAGCGAGCACTGCCCACAGCTGGGACACAGAAGCCATGACAGTGGAGTCCACAGCACAAACCGGCCATCCTTCGTCAGTGAGTATAATGCACCCCCTGCACTAAGGAGCATGAGAACCCATCCTTTTGTCCCCTCAGCAGCAGCCAGTACCAAGACACAGCCCATAGTGTGGCACCACTGGACTCGATCCCCGTTGGACTGACCCCTGGTGGACACGCTCATCCATGGCTCAGGATCGTTCGTGCTGAGAGACACTAGAGCCAGCTCCTGGACACCAGCGAGTTGCTAGTGTGGGAAGGAAAGCCTGGTAGGAAAGCTATTAGGAGTCATTTGATCCAACCTTTCAGTACAGAGAAAAGCCTTTTCCCAGTCCTTAGTATTTAGTGGATCCGGAGCCCATGAGTGGGGACACCACTGGCCTCAGGGAAGCATTTGCAGGAATCCCTGGAGGTGACTAATGACACGAGAAGTCACATGCTTCTAGGAACACCTTAAAAGATCCCTGGGACAGAGGAAGAACTGTCCAGGAGACTTAGAAGAAAGGAAAAAGCAACCCTTTTTTTTCTATCAAATACTTTTGGTGGGAATGACTTTAGAAAGAACGGCAAGCTGTCGTTGGGCTGCAGAGAAAATATCATACAAATTATCATAATGATGAAAAATAATGAACACTCTGTCCCTTGCTAGCTGTATGACTTCAGGCAAGATAATTAGCCCCTTACGGGTCTGGTTTCCTCATCTCTAATATGGGAGTAAAGGGTGTTTATGAAAAAATAGAATCTATGAGACGTGTCTGGTATTTTGTAGGTGCTTGACAAATGGCACCATCATCATTATTAACTCTGAATAGCGAGCTATTTTTTGGCTCTTTTTATCACTGAAAGTCATCAAACTATTCATTAAGTAACATAGCAACAACACGAACAACACAAAGCAAAAATAGCATCTAAGAAAAATGCAATCGTGGGAGAATTTAATAAGCAAACATCCCAAGAGAAAAATGAGGTGGTGATAAGAGTAGGCATTTTAATGAAAAACAAAACTGGTCAATTATATGAAAAGCACTTATTCTCACAAGGATTCAAAGAAATACAAATTAACCGAAGAGTAAAATACTATCTTTTTTGCCTGTCGAGTTGGCAAACATTTTCAAATATTGATGGTCACATTTAGGTAGAGACCTGGAAAACGTATGATCTTCTCTGCGGCTGGAGAAGAGGGTCATGCAATTTGTCAACCCAGTTCTAAAGAACAATTCAGCAATATGTATTACCTACTTTAGAACACTGCAACATTCCTGGAGAGAAAGACTGGGCTTTGTACTCCTGTAAACAGCTATAGACTTAGAACCCCACAAGGGGTGGCTGAGTCAGCATTGACGTCATGACAGGAAGGTCTGCATGCTTCCTGATCGTACCACTCTACGCTTCTATAACAGAAGGTCTGGTGGTTGCCTCCTAACCAGAAAGTAGAAGGTTGAGCCCCTGCAGTGGTCCCTACAGAACAAACATCTGACAAGCTCTTCCCATAAAGAGTAGAGTCTAGGAAAGCCTAGTTAGCAATCCTCCTTTGTCACATGGGGCCATTGGGAGTCTGAATAAACCCAAGGGCAGCGACCAACAATTGCTATCAAATCAGTTCCCACCGAGACTGACCGGATGTACAACAGAGTGAAACACTGCCCAGTCTGGCATCAACCAGACCATTGTTCTTATGTTTAAGCCCATGGGGGTAACCACTGCTTCAATCCATCTCAGAGGAGATTTTTTCAATGTCCCTCTATTTTACCAAACAGGGTGTTTGCGGTAGTTCGATGGTGCTATGTCAACTTGAATATGGATAGAAGTGTAAGAGTGGAATCCAACCTGTCCCTCAAGTCGGAGGTGGGGCCTTCTTAGAACCACAGGAAACTGGGAACCTTCCTTTCTCTCTCCCCTCTCTCCTTCCTGCTTGCTGAGACTCCGCCACTGATCCTCGAGCCGCTGGTTCCCTGCCATGTTCCCCGGACCTTAGACCCACCAGAAGTGCACCCTCGGGCCTGGGATCGCCACGTGCTCTTCACCGTCGCCTGTGGCTACGTGAGTCTGAAAAAGGACTTATTGGAGCCGGGATGCCTCCTTCTTATCTAATTACTGCTGAGATAAGGGTCTTCCTTATACATAATGAGTGTCACTAGATTGGTTTCTCTAGACGACCTGGCCTTCTAAACAACAGTCCTCTTCTCCAGAGACTGGTCTCTCCTGACAAAATGTCCAAAGCAGGTGAGACAAAGTCTCACCATGCTTCCCTCGAAGGAGCATTCTGACTTTACTTCTTCCAAGAAAGATCTGTGTTGGGCCGAGCCCCGGTGGCATCGTGGTTTTGCGCGGGACTGCGGCCCACAGGGACGGAGGTTCAATCCCAGCAGTGGGGCTGGGCCTCCTACTCCCACCACCGGAGAGCAGTGATGTTCCCCCCCCCAAAAAAAAAAAAAAAAGATCTTGTTTTTGGGGGCAGTTTGTGGTACTTTCAGCACTCTTTGCCAGCATCAGCCTTCAAACATATCATCTCTTCTTTGGACTTCCTTCTTCGGTGCATTAGCTTGAGCGAATCTGCTGCACAAGGCCGCTCGAAGATGTTCAAAAGCAAAGCGGTTCCTTGGAGGACTGAGGTGTGCCTGACCCAAGCCATGGTTTCTTCAACCTGGGACAGAAGTCTATGTGTAATTCCTTCAAAAATTATATGCTCTATCTTTAATATCATCCACTAGCACTCCATAAAGGAAACCGTGCAACAGATCCATGAAGAATTCTATGTGATCGTTCTCCCCACCACATTGCCCATCTTTTTGAAAGAACAGATCTTAGTGACCTCGTGCAATCACAGGAACACCACCGTGGGGTGGCTGTAACAAACAGAAACTCCTTCTTGTGTGGTTTCAGAGCCTAGAGACCCTCATTCCTCTCACTAACCTTAGATGAAGTCGCTCTGTCTTTGTTGGTTCTGGAGGAAGGTCCTGGTCTTCTTTCGACATCTGTGGACCCTTGTCCCTGGAAGGCCTCCGCATGGTTGGTTATCAACGTCCCCTGGTCTCAGAGGCTCTCTCATACCATGACCCCAGGCTCACTTGTCTTGATGGAACTGAGGTCTCTCCTTCTACATTTGCTTCTTTCTCGTCTTTACAATAGAAGGCCCAGCAGTTCTCTGCCAGTTTGTCGTACTGTGGTGGTCTATGCTGCTGGGGTGCTGGAAGCTCTGTCATTGGTGACCCCAGCAGGGTCACCCACAGGGAGCAGTTTTCAGCAGAGCTTCCAGACTAAGAACAGATGATAGAGAAGGAACACCCTGCCCGCCTCTGAGGAATTAGCTGCTGAAAACTACGACGAGCAGTGGGTCATGGTCAGATATTGCAAACCTCACAGGCGGTAGCAGAACATTGTTATAGATCGTACCAGAGGTTGGCCCTGCAGGTCAGAAGGGCTAAGAAAGAGCTGCCTTTTGAAGTAGAGTTGACCATTGGGGTCGTCAGATGCTTTTATGCCAACCAGACACTCCTGGCCGTGGATGGAGTCAAACCTTTCACTCGGGTCACAGCCTGAAGCCATATCCTTGGGGGTGTGGCTTTCTCATAAGGAGGAGCCTGGACCTTCTCTCTCCCTCTCTGCCACTAGCCCTGAGAAATGCCGTGTTCCCACCAACCTTGGATCCACACGACTGTGCAACCACCAGCCTGTATGCTTCTTCAACAAGCTGATGAAGCACTAGAAACACTCACTTACGTGTCTATACCAAGAAATTTGGAAGACAGTTATCTGGCCCACTGATTATAAGAGATTCATCTTCATACCCATCTCAAAGAAAGATGACCTGACAGAAGGCTCAACGTATAGAACAATGTCACATGCAAGTAAACGTTTGCTATAGAACAGTGGTTCGCAACCTTCCTCAAGTCTCGACCCTTCAGTATGGTTTCCCATGTGGTGGTGACCCTCAACCATACAATTATTTTCTTTGCTACTTCAATCACTGTCATTTTGCTACTGTTGTGAATCGGGCAATCCCTGTGAAAGGGTCCTTCGACCCCCCAAGGGGTTGCGACCCACAGGTTGAGAACCGCTGCTCTAGAATCTCTACCAAAATTTGCAGCAGAACATTCAGAGAGTGTCCAGAGGTTCAGGCCAGATTCAAAAGAGGACATGGAACAAGGTTATCCTCACTTATGTCAGATGGCTCGAGTGAAATCAGAGAATGCCAGACATATATTTACTTGTGTCTTATTGACTATATCTAGGCATTCAGCTGCGTAGACCATAACAAACCCATATATGAGGAAATCAAAGAACTGAACAAAAAATTTCAAAGGGCAGCTCAAGAAGACAAAGTAACTTACAATTAACTTTATAAATACATCTTATAAATATCTTTGTCTAAAGTTTTTTTTAAAAACCCACTCAAGATCTCTGGAAATCCCAGAACTATAATCATGATGAATGAGAAAATGGGGTCAAACTTCAGGGTTCTCATACAGGGCACGACATGGTGCATGAAAGCCACACAGCAGAGAACAAAATAGATGACCGGGACCTTCCCAAAAAAAAGACAACGATGTACATCCGAAGGGAACACACATTTCAGGAAACATTTTCAGCAACAATACCTAGGACAGGGCTGAGCCCCGGTGGCGTAAATGGTTGAGTGCGGGACTGTGGCCCGTGGGCTTGATGGTTCAAATCCAGCGGTGGCTCTCAGGACTGGCACTGGGTAGCGCCCATGACTACCAGAGGCAGTGATGCCCAACAACAACAACAAAAAATACCTAAGAACTAATCTTGGAAATTACTGAAAACTGCAACATCTCAACAACAAGAAAAAAAGAAAACTTTTTAATGGGCAGAGGTGATCACAAGGATCAATCTAGAACCCTCTTCCAGGGGGACAAATAACAGAAAACTGGGTGAGAGGCAACTGAGGATGATGGAAGATATGGCAAAAATAATCTATAACTTATCAATGGTTTGTGAGGGTGGGAGGGCAGGGAGCTGATATCAGGGGTTCAAGTGGGAAGAGCATGCTTTGAAAATGATGATGGCAGCACGTGTGCAATTGTGCTTGACACATTGGAGGGATGTATGGAATGTGGTAAGAGATGTAAGAGCCCCGAATAAAAGTATTTTTTAAAAAAGAAAGAAAAAGGAAGGAAGGAAACAAAAGAATAGAGAATTCTGCCTGTCATCTACCACATTAGGTATTTTAAAAATGTTGTTTCATTGAATCATGTCACTAATATATAAAAGTAAGAGTTATTTAGAAAAAGAAAATTGGAAATGTCTCCTCATATTTTTTTTCCCACATCACTGCCCTGGTGGGAGTAGGGAACCCAGTCTTGCTCATGGAGAGCTGCTGCTGGATTTGAACCATCAGCCCTATGGGCCGCAGTCCCGCACTCAACCACTGTGCCAGCAGGGCTCAGCAAAGTTTACATTTTTTATAAGGTCATTCAAATATTTGGCGAAGACAGGAATCAAAGTAATTCAGGTCTAACTCCAAACATTCATGTTATTTTTAACTCTCCACCTTCCATTGTGGTCTTTAATCATTTCATAGAGGGGAACAAGGTAATGTTGATTATTGGAATTCAAGCCAGTCAAATCAATTTGATCATTATTTCGCTTTGATCCTGGTTCATTGACTTACTCCCTAATTGGCTAGCAGTTAGAACTGATTGACCGATGTGATAAAAATGCATTAAATCAACTCTTATTAAAAAATGGGCAGAGGAGGCATGATCAGATAGCTCATCAAAGAAGACATCCAGGCGGCCAACAAACATGGAGAAACACTCACCATTACCAGCCATTCAAGAGATGTAAAGCAAAACCACAATGAGACACCATCTCATATCAGCATTAAGAGCAGAGTTCAAAATACAAAACAGAAAGCAGCACGTGCTGGAGAAGATGTGGAAAGACTGGAAGCTTCCTACCCTACTGGTGGGACTGTGGAGAGGGAGATGACCCTTCCTCTAGCAACTGGGACTAGAAACACCACATGACCCTTGCTGGGTACTACCTGAAAGAAGGAAGAACCTGGCTGAGGCCCGGTGGCATAGTGGTTGAGTACAGGACTGCGACTCACTGGCTTGGCGGTTCAAATCCAGCAACAGCTCTCCAGGAGCAAGGCTGAGAAGCTCCCATGACCACCAGAGGGCAGTGATGCTCCCCAAAACAAAGAAGAAAAAGGAAGAACCCTTGCACCGAACAGATAAATATACAATCGTGTTCTTCACAGGACTAATCACAAGAGCAATATGATGGAAACACCTAAACGCCCATTAATGGAAGAGTCTAGAAACTCTAGCACATACCCACAGTGGCATCCTAGCATTGTTCAAGAAGAGTGATGTCAGCATGAAGCACCCCGTGACATATATGGACTTGGAGACCATTATAACAATATGCTGAATCACAAAAGGACAACTATTGTGTGAGACTACTATTATAGAGGAAAACCATCGCAAAGCTTTTCTCGCCCACAGAAAGCAATTTGACTGGTGACTGGGGGCTAAGAATGAGCATGGAGGTGAAGCAATAGACTAGAGGGCAGATAGGTGCGACGTGAAGGGGAGAGTTCCTTGTCCACAAGGAAACCCAGGGGGAGCAAAAGAGAGAGACTGGGATGTTTCATAAGTCATTGACGTTATTGAATTCAAAATTATTATCTGAAATGTAAACCCATCTAATTCTCAGCAAAAAGCTTAACAAGAAAAAAATAATTCTCTCGAGAATCTTGTACATAACTACTGCGTGGATGTGAGACCTCTTAAGCAGTGGTTCTCAACCTGTGGGTCGCGACCCCTTTGGGGAGCAAACGACCCTTTCACAGGGGCCACCTGACTCATAACAGTAGCAAAATGATAGTGATGAAGTAGCAATGAAAATAATTTTATGGCCGGGAGGGTCACCACCACAAGAGGAACTGTACTAAAGGGTCACGGAATGAGAGAGGTCGAGAACCACTGCTCTAAAGGGATGCAACTTGCTTTCTCAGGGGTATGGTGAGTGAGTCTAATTGCTCACGGGGTTTTTGGTTTGCAAGTTTAGGGCCGAAGTTGAATTGTCTAGGATAATGGATGAGAAAGGGAGTGATTCCCCAACAGGCCTCTATCTTCAACCTCTTATTAAGTATTCATTCTCTCCTCTAAATAAATTTTGAATGAATATTTAAAGACCATTGGCTTAAGTGAGTGCCAAATTAATGGCCTGCTGAAAACACCAGTGGGAATTAGTGGGACGTTTTCCTGCTTATCTGCAAGTTGTAGCCTCGTTGTCACATTTCTTCTTTCTCTGGGCCCTGTAGCCAGAGTCATGGTAAACGGAACCTCTCTGTCCCCTGCACTATACAATCCCCTCACTCAATGCAGTGACTGCCTGTTTACTTACCATCTTCTCCAACACTAGATGGTAAACTCACGAGAATTACATGCATTTATCCATTTTTATAGACACAGCAGGGAACATGCCATAAATGAATAAATAATGGGATGGGGTGGGGTCTCGTTTAATCAGCTGGCCAAGATAGCTCCCAGAGATCTTGACATGGTGCTTCCGCAGCTTTTCGAAACATATCCATTTGTATTCCATCAATTCCCGGAGCCTCGTTTTTGTCTAAAGCCTTCAGTGCCACTAGAACTTCTCCCTTCAGTACTACTTACTGGTTCTTGATCATATGTTACCTCCAGAAATGGTGGAATGCCAACTCGTTTTTTATGGCACAATGATTCTATGTATTTTTTGGGGGGGGGCATCACTGCCCTCAGGTGGTGGGAGTAGGAGACCCAGTCTTTGCTCTGTGGAGCTGGAATTGAACCTCCATCCCAGTGGGCCGCAGCCCCGCGCGCAACCACTACGCCACCGGGCTCAGCCGATTCTATGTATTCTTTTCATCGTCTTTTGATGCTTCCTGCTTGTTCAATATTTTGCCCAATGACTTCCAATAGTGTAACTTCAGGCCTTAATTTTTTTTCTTGAGTTCTTTCTTTTTTGGTTTTCTAACTCCAGGTCTTTGCACATTTCGCTATAATATTTTACTTTGTTTTCTCAAGTGGCCCTCTGAAATTTTACGTTCGACCCTTGGTTTCCTCACTTCTTCCGTTTGCCTTTGCTGGTCGACAATTAAGAGCAAGTTTCAGAGTCTCTTCTGACATCCGCTTTGATCATCTCTTTCTCTGTTGTCTTTCTAATGACCTTGTGTTTTCTGCAAGTAGGACCTTCTTGATGTTGTCCTATAACTCATCAAGTCTTCTGTCCTTAATGTTCAAAACTCCAAATCTGTTCTTGAGCTCTTCTCAAAATTCAGGTGAGATGGACCCACGAGCGCGTTTTGGCTCTCACGGGTTTGTTTAATTTTCTTCAACTTCAACGTGAACTTCTATGTGAGTGAGCAATTGATAAATCTCTTCCACAGTTGGCCTTTGGCCTGGTTTTAGCCACTGATAGTGAGCTTCTCCATTATTCCTTCCCACAGATGGAGTCAATTTGATTTCTGTGCAATCCAACTGGAGAAATCCTCATTTTTTTGGCATCACTGGCATCACTGTCTCAGCCAATCCTCATCTTTTTTGTTATATAAAAGGGTATTTGTGATGAAATCACTGGTCTTGCAAACTTCTATCATGTGATCTCCAGCTTCATTTTGTTGTTGTTGTTGTTGTTTTGTGGCATTACTGCTCTGGTGGAAATAGGAAGCCCAGCCTTGCTCCTGGAGAGCTGCTGCTGGATTTGAACTGCCAACCCAGTGAGCCGCAGTCCCGTACTCAACCACTACACCACCAGGGCTTGGCCTTCAGTTTCATTTTTTTTTTTTCCAGCTTCATTTTTATCACAAACTTGTCCCAGTATTGTCCTTCCTTTGTGTTTCCAACTTTTAAAAAAATTAATCACTTTATGGGGGGGCTCTTACAAATCTTATAGCAATCCATCAATCAATAGTATTAAGCAAAAAAAAAATTAAGCACGCTTGTACATATGTTGCCGTCAACATTTCCAAAACAATTTCTTTCTACGTGAGCCCTTGGTATCAGCTTTTCTTTTCCTCCTCTGTGTTAGTTTGGTTAGATTAGAGAAACAAATCCAGGGAGACTCATATGTGCATAAGAAAGAGGTCTATATATAAGAGCAAGTGAATATTGAGAAAACAGCCCAGTCTGGATCAAGGCCATGCCCAATTTTTTTTTTGGGGGGGGGGCATCACTACCCTCCGGCGGTGGGAGTAGGAGGCCCAGCCCCACGGCTGGAATTGAACCTCTGTCCCAGTGGGCCGCAGTCCCGCGCACAACCACGACGCTACCGGGGCTCAGGCCGTAAGCCCAATATTAGCCCATATGTTCGATACCAATCTGTAAAGTCCTCTTTAGACTCAGGAAACACATGCAATGATGCCAAATGCGGGAATATCACAGGCCCATAGCGGAAAGTCTTGTGGATCCAGTGGTGCAGGAAGCATCTCGGTGCTGGAAGGGGTCTCCACGCAGCTCCACCAGCTCAGGGGACGAGCGGAGCTACATGCATCTTGTCAGCTGCAATGTGCGTGTCCCGCCTCCAGCAAGTTATGTATCTCCTTAGCTTCTCCAGGTGGGGCCATCAAGCTATGGCGTGCTTGATAGCCTAGACTCCCACCCCTTCACTCTTTTCTTTGGTGGCATCACTGCCCCCAGGTGGGAGTAGGAAGTCCGGCTTTGCTCCTGGAGAGCTGCTGCTGGATTTGAACCGTCAGCTCTGCGAGCCACGGTCCTGCACTCAACCACTATGCCACCTGGGCTCAGCTCCCATCCCTTCACTCTAATCCTTTCATATGGACAACAGATTATGTAATGACCACACCCTCCCTCCACCACCTTTCCACCCTCCAGAATCCTTGATTAACCTTATATTATGGTTGTTATTTTGTGTCTCACAGTGTCCATTCTCTCCTTTCACCCACCTTTCTGTTACTCATCCCCCTGGGCGGGGGGCTATAGATCCAACCTTATGATGGGTCCCCACTTTCTTCCCCCCACCACCCATCACCACCACCATTTCCATACCCTTATGATATTGCTATTGTTCCCGAGGGTTTTATCTGCCCTGAATTCCATGTGTCCAGGGCTCTCATTTGTACCTCTGTGTGTATGCCAGTCGAGCTAGGTTTGTAAGGTAGAACTGAATCATGGTAGTGAGGGGAGGAAGCATTCAGGAACTAGGGAAATGATGTACGTCTTGTCAGTGCTATACTGTATTCTGGCTGAATCACCCCTTCCTTGTCATCCCTCTGTGGGCGAAATCCAATCATCTGCAGATGGGCTTTGGGTCCCCACTCCAATCCCCTTCTTCCACATCGATATAATTGTTTACTTTGGATCTTTTGATACCTGATACCTGCTCCCAGCGACACCTCATGATCATACTGACTGGTGTGCTCTCTCCATGTGGGCTTATTGCTTCCCTGCTGATGGCTGCTTGTTTGATTTCAAGTCTTTAAGACTCCATACGCTCTATCTTTTTTTTTTTTTGGCATCACTGCTTTCCGGTGGTGGGAGTTGGAGGCCCAGCCCCACTGCTGGAACTGAGCCTCGTCCCAGTGGGCCGCAGTCCCGCGCACAACCACGACGTCCCCGGGGCTCAGCCCCAGCTCTATCTTTTGATAGCCAGGCATAATCCACTCTTTCCACCAC
Organism: Nesogale talazaci; assembly: GCA_004026705.1. Taxonomy (NCBI): domain Eukaryota; kingdom Metazoa; phylum Chordata; class Mammalia; order Afrosoricida; family Tenrecidae; genus Nesogale; species Nesogale talazaci. The sequence goes on from PVJH01030916.1 coordinate 18,466, forward strand.
ACTTGCTCATGCACCCAGCTTGTCTCTGGCAATCAAGTCGGGAAGGTGAATATCAAAGAGTGCCAGGTTATCAGAGCACAGTGTTCTTGTGTCAAAGGAGGCCTTGAGTAGAGGCTACTATTTAACATAAAAATAAATATGCATTGGCCTCCCTCCCTTTCATTATAAATTAATATACTAATATATATTTGTGTGTGTGTGTGTGTACAGCTACACCTGTATAAATAGCTTTTGCTCCGACTCCTTGGCTGTATTTCCTTTCGCCTTCCTCCTATCCCACTATCGTGCTCACCCTTCATTCGGCTCTCAGCATTTCTTCTCAGATGCACTGCGCTAGATCAAACCCCACCAGGCATTACATGTCCTCCTCTCCTTCAGTTTTAGATCTCTTGTTGCTCCCTTGTCCCTGAGTTTCTTGGCTCCCCACTCCCCCTCCCCACCCCCTCCTCTCCCATGGCTCCCGGAACCACAGGTCCCATCGTTTTCTCCTCCAGATTGTTTGTCCTGCCTATCTTATATAGAGACACATGGGGGGAAAGAATAAAAAACACACACCCAACGGATAGCTCCAGGTCTGTCTGCTGGCGCTTATGTATGTTTTCTGATCAAGTCTGATGAGGTGCCAAGCCCTATTCCCCAATCAGAAGAAGTGTATTTTCAGGATTCCTCGAGGACTTGGTTACTTTGCTCCCCTTGCTGCCCTGTTGTGCTCCTGTGATGGGCAGGTTTGTTATGTCAACATGGCCACAGAAGATTGGTGGGTCTGTTGTGACAGCCCGGTCAATGAACACACAGGATGAATTGAAGGGCAGAGATAGGAAGGGCTCAGCGAGTCCCGCCCTCTCTCTTGCTTTTGGATCTTCAGACCAGAGAGCTGCTTTGTTCGTCCTGTGCCTCGACCTCCAAGCAACACTATCCGTGGGACACCTAACTGTGGACTGTGGAGCTGTGAGTTGAGGTTCCTTCAAGCCCTACTTCACCACGCTCCTGGGAGTTATATCTCTTGAGCTGGGGACTGTTGGACTCTGTCATCTGGTTGTTGGTGACCTACTTTGCCGTTTGCTGCCTGGGACCAGATAGCCTGGATTGCTCTACAGAGGACTACTCAGCGGCCCTCAAGACTTAAAGGACTGCCAGTCTTCTAGCTGTCTCACACAAGTGAGTTGCACCAAGCAATCTGTACTGCTTTACAGATTAGTTAATTGTTTCTTTCTTATCTTATATACCCTTCTCTATATAAAGAGAATTACTATTGTCCTGGTTTTATTTCTCTAGAGAACCCTCTCTGATACAACTGCCTTCATGGTTTACCCCATTGTGTGAGGCAGGCCAGACACACATTCCACACAGTGTCTCGGGCGCTGTCCCCCATAGCACTATGAGTCTGTAAGGGAACATGATACCTCATGGTGGGGCCAGTCCTATGGCCCACTCTGTTGTTCCAAACAGGGATTTCATCCCCAGGGCTTGTCTGGACAGACCAGCCTCTCTCCCCAGGTGTGTTTTTAACTTTTGCATTCCAATCACCAGTAATTATCAATGCACGCGTGAAAAATTTCAGATTGAAGATAGTGGTAAAATTCTTCAGTTTCTGTACCATTGGTTTTAGTGGTTGGTGCATGTGTCAGACCAGGTTGACTAGAGAAACAAATACAGAGGCCCTCATCTATGCAAGAAAAAGCTTCATGTTGGGCTGAGCCCCAGTGGCGTAGTGGTTGTGCGTGGGACTGCGGCCCACTGGGTTGGAAGTTCAATTCCAGCAATGGGGCTGGGCCTCCTACTCCCACCACCAGAGGGCAGTGATGGCAAACAAAACAAAACAAACAAACAAACAAACAAACAAAAAAAGCTTCATGTCAAGAAGTAATTGTGTATCTCCAGGCTGAGCCCCGATAGCATAGTGGTTGTGCGTGGGACTGCGGCCCACTGGGATGGAGGTTCAATTCCGGCTCCCAGGAGCAAAGGCTGGGCCTCCTACTCCCACCACCAGGGCAGTGATGCCTAAAAAATATTAATTAATTAAAAATAAATTTAAAAAAAAAAAAGAAAAGAAAACATCCCAATCCAGTCCAATTCAAGTTGGACTTAGGAGTCTGATACTAGTCCCTAAACCTCGCTTCAGACCCACACCGTCACAAGCACGGATGCAAAATACAGGTAGATCACAAGGTGGTGGGTGTAAAGTCACGTGGTCCCAATGGCAGTGGAAGCATCAGGTCTCAGAGTGGCTACCAGCAGGAAGAGGAAAGCAGAGAGAGGGGGGAGGAGGGTCCCAGGCCCCTCCTGATGAGAAGGCCACGCCCACAAGGAGGTACCCTCAGGCTGTGACCTGATTGACAAGTTGGCTATGACAACTACACTTTTCTATATCTTCATATTGACAGTTGCATTGGCTAGATTTCCTTGTCCGTGGATAGATAGTAGCCTATCACAGAGATACTGTCCCTCAAGAAAGGTGTCGGGATGTGCTTTTTGATGATGTACTCTGATTCAAACTGGCCATGACCAATTCATTTCAGCTCACTAATCCCCAAGATAGCAACCTTTATACATTCCATTTCACTTTTATTGACTCCCACCTTCCACCTTTGTATTTCATACATTGCCATCATCATGTCAATTCGCTTGGGGATGTTGGGAGATTTGAAGCTATTTTTCCTCATTGTGAGTCCTGCCCCCTCAGCAAACGAGAGTCCCCACGGCCGAGCTTCCTCCAAAGCATGGTGGCCGACTCTGCTTGCGAAGACAGCTCTTCCTCGGTCCTATTCTGAGTGCCCGGCAGCCCGCGGGGCTCTCCTTCTGGCACCGCCTCTGACAACCCCCTGCTCTCCATGAGACTTTTGCACAGCGAATTCCTCTGAAGCAGAAGTGCTATGGCTGCTTCGTGGTCTGTTGTTACTCAGGAAGCTCTGGTGAGACCTCTTCCCGTCGGGTGACCTGCTCGTGTTCAAAACACCAGCCCCACAGCCCCACGCGCCACAATGCAGCAAACCCGCAGGTGGTTTTGTGTGCGAAAGGTGTCTAATGGTGGTATTTCTGTGCTATCAGCCCCAGATAACTGAAACAATAACACTGGAGATACTCAAGGCATTCGGGCCATAAATACTTTGTATCATTCTGATGAAAACATTTGTACTCATAAACATCACCTCCTAGACTCGCCCAAACTGAGCAGGGGAAAAAAAATAAGATTGAGAAATTGATGCATTTGCAGTGTGCCGTTAACAGAGAATATTGGACATGGCCATGGAGTGCCGGGAGAGTGAACAAATTCACACTAAAGGAAGTGCAGCCAGGGGAAGGAAGGATGGTCACACTTCATTTGGCTCACTTTCAACAACTCATTAGGAAAGGCAAGTTCCAGGAAAGGACGTCATGCTTGTTAAAGAAGAGGGCCAGGGAAAATGGGGACCCCTCGATGTGCTGGGGTGACACAAGAGCTACCGTAATGGGCTCAAATATGTGAAGATCCCGGAAAGGGCACCGGACCTGCCCACATTCCATTTGCTGCCTCTATCGGTTGCCTCAGAGCCTACTCAAAGGCAGCAAGTGATAAGAACACTCGCAAACACTGAGTGAACATGCCAGCCAGATCAAAAGGGGGATCAAACTGCCTTGCACGACCTCTCTAGTGGAAAAGGAAAGGGAAGCAGTTGGATTGTGCCTGGGGCCAGGTGCTGCCGCTGCTTATCAGAGCAGCAAACACTCTAATAAGAGAGAGGATGCCTGCAGATGGGCAGTGTGGAGAAAAGTGGGAGGCCTATCATCTGTACATAGAAGTACAAACTGGTACAAGCATGCTGGGAAATTATTTGATACATTTTTTGATCATTTGATACAAATTGTTTAAATGTAGGGTCTAAGAATTGAGAGTCATCAATGGAAATGTTTCCACAAAATGAACGCAGCACTGGAAGCACTCACTGGTCCGTAGTGCAGAATTTGGACACTAGCTAGCTACCTGGCTCACCAACTGGAAGAGATTCTTATTTGTGTCCATTCCAAGGAAAGGTGATCTCACAGATTGTGGGCTTTATCAATCAGTATCCCTTTAACATCGTGTACAAGTGATACTTTGCTACAGATAATCCAACGGCCGTTGTTAAGGGTCCCTGGACAGGGAGCTGCGGAAACTCAAGCCGGGTTCAGAGGAGGACGTGGGACAAGTGATAGCGTCGCCGACAACAGATGGGACTTAGCTGAAATCAGAGAATACGAGAAAGGTGTTTTATTAACTATGCAGGGGCCTTGGACTGTGTGTGTCACAACACGTTATGGGTAATAGTTCAAAGAACGGACATTACACAACCCACAATTGTGGTCATGCCAAGCTTGTGTTCGGAGTCAATTCTCAGAGCCAAGTGAGGGGATGCGGCAGGTTTTAAAGTCAGAGAAGTGTTTGTCAGGGTTGCCAGCCCTCACCACTCTTCACCAGCCTGGATGCCAAGGACTGGGCTAGAGGAAAACAACGGGGGGCATCAAGATTGGAGGGAACAGTGGATGGTGTAAATATGAAAACAGGGCTGAGCCCCAGTGACATAGTGGTTGTGTGCGGGACTGCGGCCCACTGGGTTGCCGGTTCAAGTTCAGCAGCAGCTCTCCAGGAGCAAGGCTGGGCCTCCTACTCCCACCAGAGGGCAGTGATGTCACCCCCCCAAAAGTATGAAAATAATAATTTATGGATTATCAGGGGTTCATGAGGGTGGGAGGGGAGAGGAGGGAGAGTAAACAAGAGGAACTGATACCAAGGGCTCACAGAAAAAGAAAATGTTTGGGAAATGAAGATGGCAACATATGCACAAACGAAAGAAAAAAACATGTACAAATGTGCTTAATACAATTGATGTGGGCTGAGCCCCGGTGACGTAGTGGTTGTGCACGGGACTGCAGCCCACTGGGACGGAGGTTCAATTCCAGCAGTGGGGCTGGGCCTCCTACTCCCACCACCGGAGAGCAGTGATGCCCTCCCCCCCAAAAAAATACAGTTGATGTGTGGGTTGTTACAAGAGCTATAAGAGCCCTCAATAAAGTGATTTTTTTTTGTTTTTTGGGGCATCACTGCCCTCTCGTGGTGGGAGTAGGAGGCCCAGCCTATGCTCCTGTGAGCTGGAATTGAACCTCCATCCCAGTGGGCCGCAGTCCCGTGCACAACCACTACGCCACCAGGGCTCAGCTCAATAAAGTGATTTATTAAAATGTTTCGGCTGAGCCCTGGTGGCATAGTGGTTGTGTGCAGGACTGCGGCCCACTAACTTGGCAGTTCAAATCCAGCAGGAGCTCTCCAGGAGCAAGGCTGGGCCTCCCACTCCCACCAGAGGGCAGTGATGCCCCCCAAAAATGTGTTTCAACATGGGAGGAAGTCTCACGAACAGTTAGTGATATAAAGATCACACGACATTCTTTGCAGAAAGCCAAGAGAAGCTGCAGCACGTGCTGGGGAATGGCGGCAATGACAGCCTTCTGGAAAGATTAGATTCCCATGTAGAGAATGTGCAGTGTTTACAACTGGACCCACAGTCACGGGCACGATAGAGAACAGATTGATGTTGCATTTAATTGGAACCACAAGCAACTTGTATCCTCAACCATACTCAACCAGCACGGAAGCGGCAGTCAAGAAACCAAGCAATTGCACTGGGAAGTTGGGGTTTTTTTTGGCGGGGGAGGGGGCATCGTTGCCCTCTGGTGGGAGTAGGAGGCCCAGCCTTGCTCCTGGAGATCTGCTGGTGAACCACCAGCTCTGTGGGCTGCACTCAACCACTACATCACCTGTGCTCAGCCCCG